>CANSZD010003839.1:0-214140 GCA_947648045.1 Beta corolliflora
GGGCGGCTCAGCGACTTCCACACCCCCACTTCTCTTAGAAGTGGGACCGGAGCCGAACTACAACCTAAAAGATCGTCATGAGGGTGAAGAAAGCTTTAGACTAACCAAGAAAGAAATTAACCACACTATGAGCAACAACCAATGGGGAAGCAACCTCCTCTTGAAACACCACTTTATTCCTAGAAAACCGGATAAACCACCACGTCTTTCTAAATCGAGAAAACTCCGAGAGATGAGAGATCCTTAATACTATTAAGAACAGACACAATATCCCCCTCGCAATAGAATGACCCACCAGGAGACAAGGCCATCCATAAAGCTCATTAATCCTAGCAAAAACATTTATCGCAAAAGGACACTCCAAAAGGAGATGGACTACATCTTCCGAAGGACGAGAACAGAAAACACATTCCTGGGGGAGAAAAACATGACTCCTTTCCAACCTGGCCTTAGTAAGAAGCCCACTCGACAAATTTTCCGTATAGGTCCTAACCTTGGGGGATCTTTAAAAACCCATACGGTTTAGAAGGGGGGTCAATACGGACTGAACTAACAGAGCCCGCATCCAATTATATGGTTTAGAAGGGGGATGGTCAATAGCCATCCCTGAACTAACAAAGCCCATTTAATAAGATAGATACCATCCCAAATAAAACCCCCAAATAAGCATCGGGGCCCACATTATGCGGAATAAATAAACTATAAATTTCTGAGCAAATTTCCTCCCATCAATATAGGATAACAATTCCCCTATTCCACTAACGAAATTCCGTCAACCCATCACCAACCATCAAATGCTCATAATCCTCTACAAGGGACACAAAGGACGAGATTGGATATTGAAACACCTGGGGTTATCATTCCAAAAAGAAACTTGACTACCCATATTAACAATCCACCTCGAACCTTTTTTAAAAAGTTTCTCTAATTGAAATTAGCTTTTTTCCATTGCCATTGAATAATTAGCCATAGGAGAATAATCTAAGATAGAAAGATGCTTAAGATATTTTCCGAAATCATCTACACCTAGAGATTATCCCGATTATCAATAAATTTCAAACGCAATTTCATCCGCAAGGCTACATTATTCACATTGGCTTCCGAAAACCTAGGCTCTTAAATTTTTAAGGGACAGTTCCATCCCATCCAATAAGATTAGCCGATCCCGCGTTATCGATTTATTCCAAAGTAATTCCTATAACGTTTTATCCAACCGAATGAATCGAGACCGGTGAAGCGAAAGCTTTGCATTCGAAAGTTAGCTTTAGTAGAAAGATTAGCCCTCGTCATGAGCACGTAACGACCCGTTTGAGACAACGAATTAGCTTTCCATTTAGTTAATCGATTTTGAGCCGATAAGACCGTCTTACCAAAAGTAGCTTTAGAAACACAACCAATTATAATTGGACACCTTAAATACTCCTCTAAAGACAGAGAATTTTTTGCATTTGCAAAATTGATTGGAAATGTAAATCGACTTGCGAGAAGAAATATTTTTCGTAGTTTGAAAAGCGTATTTATGAAAGTTAACAAGTTGCTCTCGACATAGAACAATACTTATCCACCGCTAATTATTTGACAACTACGCCCGAAGACCGAGCAAAATCATTGTATCATCCACAAACGTTAGGAACTGAAATCTTCATTCTCGATTGACCGATTTTGACACCCAAAGTTTTCTCTCCACCCATAGCATGAGCCGAAATTTCCCTCACTAAAAGTTCGCACATAAGATAAAAATATACGGAGATAAGGGAGCTCCTTGTCTCGATTCCACGAAGGGGAAAAATCATTCCCCGAAATACCATTTACAAGAACGTAAAAGAAACAGACTTATAGGTGTGATTTTATATATCGTAGAATATAGACTTACATGTATGATTTACAAGAACAGAAAAATCATTGTATCATCTGGAGGGGATGAATAATTCTACCTGGAACCAATTTCAACCTATTAACCAAAATTTTAGCTTTGATTTTATATATCGTAGAATATAGACTTATAGGTCTAAAATGATTAGTTGTAGAAGGGTTGTCAATTTTAGGAATTATAGTAATAAACGTGTGATTAATTTCAGCTAATAAAAATCCTGAATGAAAAAAAGCTTGAACCGCTTTAATAACTGAATTACCCACCAAAGTCCAGTATTTTTGGAAAAAAATGGAGGAAAGCTATCCGGACCTGGAGATTTATCAGGAGCAAGATCAAACAAGGCAAAATTAATTTCCTCACCCGTCACTTCTTGCGTTAAATTATGATTATCCTCATTAGAAATAATAGGGGAGATGAGCGAAAAATCATCCTGACTACTAAAAGGGCAACTAGAATTACTGCTAAATTTTTCCCTAAACTCTTGCGTTATATGAAATGATATACTATCTGGATTTGTAACAATAGAATTATTCTGAGTAGTAAAAGCATTAAGATTAATTCTATTCTTCTTTATAGAAGCACAAGCATGAAAATATTTAGAATTAGTGTCACCTTTGGCAAAGGACATAGTCTTGGCTCTTTGGAACCAAAACTTTTCCTGAAATTCAAATAGATTACGACGTTTAACAAGCCACCTATCTTGAGCTATTTGTAGAATAATATTATCTTGCTCTATGAGAATTTGAGATTGAAGAGATTCAAGCTTTTTATCAACTAATACTAACCGTCGAAAAATATTCTTAAACCTTGTTTTGTTCCAAATCTTCACTTTTGATTTGAGCAATTTGCATTTCTGAACAAGCCTATACATATTGCTATACCTTGTTTTGTTCCATTTTTGACTAGCACATCAAAATCTTTCCTTAAACACCACATTTTCTCGAATTTAAACGGGAGGAACTTTAAAATTAGCACCGAGGGAAAAAAGAAAGCGAGACAAAGCGGATGATCGACGTAGTAAAAATATGATGACTAAGCTAGCCAAGGGAAATAACTCTAACCATTCAACACTAGCTTATTACCACCCCTTTTCTTCCTCCACGTAAAACATTGACCCGAGAACAATAATTCAACACACCCAAGTTGATTTTTTATATTATTCATACGCGAAAATCTAGATAAACAGGTAGGAATACCTCCTGTTTATCGCTTGGGAACTTGATTTCATTAAAATCTCCCACTAATATATAAAGAAATGAAAGAGATTGAGCATAAATAATAGGTTCTTCCCAAAATACATCTTTTAATTTCCATTAGCATTAGTAGGCGCATAAAGAATGATGACAACAAAAGAAACATTCAAAGCACTAAACGTTATATTACAAACCATAAATCGAAGTGCTTTTAAAAATTACATTCAAACTAAAAAGGATTTACTAAGCTACTTTTCCACATTACCCACAATCCACCGCCTCTTCCCGTCATAGGGATATAATCAAAAAGAAGAAACCCACATCTCCTAATAGCACTACAAGAAGGAGGAATGGCAGATTTTGTTTCACAAATCATCATGATATCCACATGATTTGTGTACACAAACTTTTTATTTCCGCAAAGATTCTTCCTTTGGCATCCACGAAAGCGTTCCAAAAGCTAAAGACATGATTATAATGGGTGGATTTGGGATTTAAATAACTACCCCTCGATTCTCTTCTGGGGCGCGATGAATGGCCTTCATCCTCGAGCCGCTCTTCCTCCTCTTGGATGAGCTGGAGTAAGAGGAGATAGTCCTACTATCTAGTGGCTCAACCCCCAATGCTTCAAACTTCCTTACAACAAAACTTCCGGATATGAGACCGAAATGAAGGCTCCGCATACCCTTCAACACCTTGAATAAGATCATCATCTTCATCTAGCAAATATGTATCATCCTCCTCATCCAAGGGAATGATAATTTGGCTCACACTCGAAGCATCATCAACCAGGGGTTAAGCCGATTCTCGGCAAATAAGTTAGCAGGAACACAACTTGCAATGGAGTAGGAATCGAAACTAGTGCAGACGGTGGAGGGAACCACCGGTAGCGCCTACCTCACCACTCACTCTCCCCAGCCCTCTAACCCCAAGACAAAGGGCTTGGGAGGGGCAACATCAATAAGGTACGGGCCTAAAACAATCCTCATCATCGGGCTTGTTACAAATCTCTACAACAGATTAGCAAAGATAAAAATGCATTTACCTTTCACCGGATTAACGAGACTAACAACACGCTTTTTCAAAGGCAACACAACATCATCTTTAATAACAATTCCTTTCCATAATTTTTCTTATCTTTCCCAAAGACCTTCGTAGAGGGGATTACCTCTCTCGAACATTAGCATTATTATTTCTTACAAACAATTTAGGATTTACATGAACCACATGAGCTTTCCACGTTTGTGATTTCATGATAAACTTTAGTTTGGCTTTCAATAAATTCTCGAGACATAAGATTTTGCTTAGGATTTTTAAGTAACTTAACTTGCACGCCTCCTTCCCGAGGAGAACACACTAAGGAACATACCTCAATTGCATGAGAATCATCCCCGAATAATGAACAACCCGAGGAGAATATATACCATATAACATGCCCAAGCAACCTTACTACCGGCCCTCACCACCTCAAGATACTCGTAAAAGGTTCATTAATATTAACACGAACACATGCCCTAGCAAATCTAATTTTATCAACGAAACGAAGAGTTTTGATCAAGCTTAGCCTAATCAAGGAACTAATGTTATTAGCAAAGAAATAAATTGGCCATAGATTCAAAATTTAACAAGTCAAGAGGGAAACGAGGAACACGAACCCATAAATCTACCCGCTGAGCCTCAGTAAAAGGGGTCAAACTAAGCTTTCTAGAGCTGAATTACAAATAACTCCCTGATGGACATGCCATTGACGTTCACTCCAAATAAGAAAGCAATCATTAGGGTTGGCAAAGCGTACCATAATCCATTGATTACCCATTTCGAGATATTCAATATCTCCTCGACGAACTTCCAGACACTTTAGTCCTTGCTATAATGGTATGCGGATCAACAGAGAACCTAACATCTAGCTCCACCAAACATGATTTAGATAGCTCCTCTATGTCCTTCGGGACCCGAGGAATATCATCTAAAACTTGGAACTTCCCGGGGAAAAACCGCAGGGGAAGGAGGGGTCAAACATCTTCCACCTTACCCTTTGGTTCAATACCAACGATGAGAAGAACCAACATTAACCATAACAGATTAGGCTCACAATCAAATGAAGGAACTAAACTCACAACATTATTCTCACCACTAATAAGAGCATCTTTGAATGAACTATGAGTATCCATAATTATCAAGCAAAGAATAAACAGATACTCCAAACAAAAAACCACACTGAAAAAGAAGCAAAAGGAAGTGATAAAATGAGAATGACTAAAAGAATTTACCCGGCAATCCTTTAAATAGGATTTAGGGTTTTGCAACAGAAACTCCCCAAATTTAGAGTTACCCGAGAGAAACTAGACCCATACCTTCGCGCAATTAATGATTGCTTGCTCTTTATGTCCAAAAGGACAACAAGGAGCAACTAAGAAATCGTCTCTCGCAAATTCCACCAACCCCGGGAGAACACCACGAACGAATGACCGGATAACAAAAACGAAAATCCTCTTGAGAAAGGGACATCACCTATCCGCCATAAATGCGCCCCAATTGAAACCCCCCTAATTTTACCCCTAAATTTAAATTTGAACCCTAGAAACCATAGGTATATTTAATCAAGTATGCCAAAGTAATAAATCGAGAAGCGCACACCGCCTACCAACTTTAATCCCCAATTACACTCTTTAACACTTCGATCAAAGTCAAAGGTATTACCCCTTCACTTTGCCAGGCACTCATAACTGCACCTCAAATACGAAAACCTTCACATAACCTAATTGAGGAGCTAACCACAAATGAATGATTTTCAAGTCACTTTATCACCAAAATAATACACAATTCTACACTCGAGACTAGTAGAAATGTAATTTAACACGAAATCAATAATTGCAAGAGAAACAGCTAAGATTTGGACAGTCGGGTTTCTAGGGTTAACTATCACACTGAGGAGGTTTTCTTTCTTTCTCTCTCTAAAGTTCATTTTGGCTTTATTTTTCAACATAATAATTATTATGATAAAGTCTTATAATAAGTATATTTAACAAAAAAAATTTAAACAAGTATTTAAATTCAACACTCGTATTACGGTATTACCAAGAGACTATAGATGACATATTCTTTTACCTAATCCTTTTTAAGCTATTATTTTCAAAGTCAAACCTTTAAGTTTTTTATTTATCATGATGGATTTGGACAAAAAAAGTAACAAATAAAATGCTTCCTCCGTTTTTTTACATGTGACACTTTCCTTAAATGGAATTGGTGCAAAATACATGTGACACTTTTTTCTTTCCCAAATTGGTAACTTTTGGCCTGTTAAATTACCAACTTACCCTTACTTATAACAATTAACTAAAATTAAACCTACTTAATTTAACCTAATTATATACTAATCTAAATTAATTAACCCTCCTCTCTCTCTTCCACCACCCTTCCCCCACCCCTTCCTCTCTCCCCTTCCACCCCAACTCGGCCCCCCACCTCCCTCCCCTCTCCCCTCCACTCCACCGTGCCGCCCCCTCCCCCACCCCCTCCCCGTCTATTTCCTCCCTCCCCTTCCACCTCCTTCCTTCCTCCCCCTCCCATTTCTCAGTCGATTTCCCCCTCCCCACTCTCCGCTCTCTCCTTGCTCATATCGTCGTTTTTAATGGTGCTTAGGTGCTCGGATCTCGGAATCTCCAACAATGGCGAAGTCGGCTACACGAACCAAAATCGAAGAAGACGACATCGACGAAGAAGAGCAAGATGATGAAGCCAAAGAAGAATCTCCAGCAATGGCGGAAACAAATGCCGATTAGAATCGGCCGTTTTCGCGAAGATTTTAGCGCAAATCATCTTGGTCGAAGGAGATGGGTGGGGGTTGGGGAATTCAAGGGGAGGGGTGGGGGCCGGGGAAATCGACGGGGAAGAGGCGGTGGAGGAGGGGAGGGGTGGGTGGGGGGTGGGTTCTGGGGTGGGGGGGGTTGGGTTTTTGGGGTGGGTGGGGGGGGGTGGTCCCGCTCCCTTTAATCCCTACCATTACCTTTGCCTAATCTCCCCTAATTTTTTTTAAGTGAATCGTGTTTTTAAAAGTGTCGCATGTAAAAAAAACGGAGGAAGTATAGAAATTTTTGAATAATAACAAATTTATTGTAATTGACGCCGACGCCAGGCCAAAATACTAGTTTTAGTTTATAAACTAATTATTAGACCGAGGCAGGAATATTTTAATTTATTAATATTATACTTTAAAATGATAACATTAAATATAACTTGGTTTAGTGGTTAAGACTTTAATATATAAACTTGAAGTCGCGAGATTAAACCCTATCTTATGCAATTTCTATTTTTTAATTGTATATGGATTACATGGTGGCACGCCTTTTAATATATTAGTGTATTTAAACTCTAAATTTTTTTTGAGGCCCTTTTGGGAACGCCTCGCACAATATCACTTACATAAGAGGTCCAACAATCCCCAACCCTCCCTCCGCACAACATTAAAATTTCTTGTTTCACCAAGATTTGAAGTTTTGGCCTCCCAGTGTGGGAGATATGAAGTCATCTGGTGGATCCCGAGGTCCTTGGTTATTTAAACTCTAATATTGTAATGTACCTTGTAGAGAAAACGTTGTGTATATATTAGTATCTATCTTACATATTTATTGAGTCATGCATTAAATTACAAATGAATGTTTTATATTAATTGATAAATATTTTATTGCATTTTATAATTATTTATTATATCTAAATATTTGTAAATTATCAAAATATCCCTTATATATATATTTGGATAATGCATATCAGTATGAGATTAGACAAAACTCTTATTAATTACTCAGCTAAAATTAATAAAATAGATCTTCAGTTTGACTATTACCAAAATTTTCGTTTTACAAGCTAGTGAAAATGTATTTTATTTGGATCTGAGAGTGTTATTGTCTTTTCTAGCTCACACTCTTTCACGATCTTGCTCCCCCCTCGGAGAGAGAATCCATGGATTCCTTATCTTCATACTTAGAAGACAACAACAATGGCGAAGAAATTGCAGGTCTCATCCCTCTCGCTTCCGTCTCTCAGCAACCTTATGTCTCCGAGCTCCTCTCTTTCACTCTCGATCGCCTTCACAAGGTATTTTCCTCATCAATTATTCTCTCTCTTCTTTCATCCATTTTTCTCCAATTTCTTTCGGTCTGATCTTCGACACATTTTCTCTCTCCTGCTTTTTCGCAGGAACCTGAGCTTCTTCGAGTCGATGCAGAGAGGATTCGGCGGCAGATGCAGGAAGTTGCGGTGGCTAATTATCGTTCTTTTATATCTGCTGCTGATGCTTTGGTTTCCATCAGAGAAGAGGTTTCCTCCATTGATAATCATCTTGAATCCTTGGTAATTTCTCTTCTTCATGCTTCATTTCAATTTTGTAAATGTTGTTTAGGATCAATTCAGTTCTAGGATCTGATCTAGGTATGAACGTTGTTTGTAATTTGTAGCAAAACAAATTTGGAGTAATATTTTTAGTGCGCAGCTATAGTTTGATGGGCCTAAATTAAAAGTGTGTTGAACATTCTTTGTCTAGAAGATTTCTTGTCTAGAACAATTTTTGGTGGTATATTCAGCAAAAACAAATCAACAATAATATATTTATGACAAAATGTAATATATAAAAACTCAACATATGACCTGATTATAAATTTACTATCATAGTGATGTTTCTGGTTTCAATATACTACTTTATTACATAAAATGTACTACTTTTTGTACTAGATATGCTACTTTTCTTGATGATCTAAACTAAAAATGTATAGAACAGTTCTGAATTCGGCAAAGCTTTGTTTTGTTGTCCATAGGATTACCCATGGCAGGCTGGCAGCATGGTAGGAAATAGAGAAATGCCTAAATCAGATTCGTCATGAACTTTTTTTTTTTTGTTTAGAACAATTTTTTGTGGTATATTCAGCAAAATTTTATTACAAAAAGTAGTATATTTATGAAAATAAAGTAGTATATAAAAATCCATCATGTGCCTGATTATAGGTACATTATAATATTGACGTTTTTGGTTCCTTTATACTACATTACTACCTTCGTTTCACAATACATGCAATATTTCTTATTTGAACACTATTCATCAACCAAATTTGACAATCTTTCTCTCACCATTATGTAAGAAAAAACATAGTCAAGTGGGATCTTGTTAGATTCGTCTCAATGCGAGGATTCCAAATATCAACTTTTTATAATTTTTACTTATACGCAATTAGAGATATTAAAGTCCAAAGAAGCGTGTTGACATATGTGAAAAAACAAATGTTGCATGTATTGTAAAATAGAGGTAGTACTACTTTACTGACCAAATGTACTACTACTTTTATTAGATATACTACTTTTTTTGTGATTTGAACAAAAAATTCATAGAATTGTTCTGAATTGGGCAAAGCTTGTAGGAAATATATCATGTAAACATCTTTAGTCAGCAACCGGGGTACTTTGGTGAGATTTGCCCGATTGAGAACCGTTGGAAACAATTTTTGTTCCGATCCTCGAAAATTGTAGTATATCTAAGTATCTAACAAAAGACGTAGTAAATGAATTAATAAAGTAGTTTATTTAAACCAAAAAATCATTGCGATAATATACCTATAACCTGTTGTTGGGCATGCTACTGTAAAATGTATCTTCTTAGTATTTGCATCTAAAGTCATGATATTTGTCTATTTTGACTTTTGATGTATCAGTGAGTTCTACTATGCGACCTTTATTTACTCGATTTTTTTTTTAATCTACCATAAAGCCAAAGGCATGAGATATCATAGGAGTGCATCTTGTCCCTTCTTTCTGAATTTCCCCCCCCAGAGTTTAGGATTTTTTTTTTTATTCGTTAGTATTTTGTCTCTCCTCACTGTTACATTATGTACTCTTTTAGCCTTAATTTCTCGCGGAACCAGTGTGACATTTATGTGGACTTGTATGAATTGCATATTGATTTAAGTTTGGATTTATATGCAATTGCTAATGGCTAAGTTGATACTCCTGATACTTCTATTTATAAGCATTATGTTTGAGGATGAACTTTGACCGCTAATCACTTTTTATCCATATTGATTAAATTTATATAAAAACTTAATATCATGAAAGTAAATAGTAAAGATCAACCGTATGGTATGATTTTCTAATATTCATCTAACATATTATAAGAGTTACTGGTGGTCAAAATAAATTTTTGAAAATTTAATGTGCCTTATAAGAAGAATCAGAGGGAGTGTTTGGTTGCACTGAGCTAATTGATTTAGGGACTTTGGGTTGTAATTGAATATATGCTGTAATTCTTGTTGCAGATTGCTGAAGTCCCAAAGTTGACATCTGGTTGCTCTGAGTTCATTGAGTCGGCTGAACAGATTTTGGAGAAGAGGAAGATGAACCAAACATTGCTTACAAATCATAGTACTTTGCTTGACTTGCTTGGAAATTCCTCAGCTTATGGACACGTATGTGACTATAAAGTTATAACTGCGGTTTGATCCTTGAGGGCACTCAAATTGCATAGCGCATTATGCATGCTTAGTTTTTGACTAGATATGTGAAACCAGGGCAAGAACAGAAATAGATGATTGTCTCACAGAGAATACCATTGTAGAGAACATCACAGATTCTAGTTAGTTGTTCTTTACTGTGAATCCTCGTGATAGGAACTATTGCTGTACAAGACTAGAAAATTGTTTGAATTTAAGGGATCCCTCTATTTAGATTCAACATAGAATAGTAGTCATATTTGGTCAGTATTTCATGGTTTGATATGTTATGACAAGTGAACAAGATATTGGATTTACTGGCGCAAATGCGCAATGGCAGTAAGTTGAGGATTATCTATACACAAGTTTCATAACGCTTTATTGCTGAAATACGTTTCTGTGTGTAAAATTCTCTTTTAACTAAGAATGTGCTTGTGGGTTGCTTGTAACTATTGCTGTTATGAGAAATTTGCAGTTCTTTTTATGTATCCTGTGTATGTTGTTTTGAAGTGATTAATGTATATTCTAGATGCTTGCTTTGCTTCTGATCTGTGTTCATGGGTTTGGTTGTTGCTAATAGCTGCACATTGCCTTTTTAATGTCCAGATGTGTGAGGAATGGAAATTATGATGAAGCTCTTGACTTGGAAGCTTTTGTTAGTAAACTATGCACCATGCACCCAAAGTGAGAATTGTGTTCCTAATCTTCGTTCTGTATGAGCATGTCTCCTCATTGTCACGGTTGAGTTTGTTAACAGAATCTTACTGATGTCCTATATGATGTTTTTTTTACCCTTAAGGATCCCTGTTATTCAAGCGCTGTCTGCAGAGGTTAAGCAAACGACACAGTCTCTGCTTTCACAGCTTCTCCAGAAGCTCAGATCAAATATTCAGGTACTAATAATGTGCTATATTAATTTTCTTGTATAGAGGGTACTTTTTTTCTAAGTATGATCTAAAGTGCTTTCGTTCACCTTTATGGCATTTGAATAATTGTTTGGAAACTAGGGCGATCTTAATTTGTTATGTTTTACATTGCAGTTGCCAGAATGTCTTCGTATCATTGGATATTTACGTCGAATTGGTGTCTTCAGTGAGTATGAAATGCGGTTGCAGGTTAGATTTGCTTTTAAGAGCATGCATCTTTGGTAGAAAGCTGCTTTATGATTAATTATTAGTACTATTCACTTTCTTGTGTTGCTCCATTTAGGTGCTCTTGTTTTTGTGCTTGTCTTTGTTGATTTATGACTTTGTTTTATACAGTTTTTGAGATGTAGAGAGGCATGGCTCACTGGAATCCTTGATGATTTGGATCAAAGAAATCCGTATGAATACTTGAAGGGAATGGTTAACTGTCATAGGATGCATTTATTTGATGTTGTAAACCAATACCGAGCAATATTTGCTGATGACACGTCTGGAAGCGAAGAAAACTATGATGGGGGGCTCCTCTTTAGTTGGGCTATGCATCAAATCACATCTCACCTTAGAATGCTCAAGGTCATGCTTCCCAAGATAACTGAAGGGGGATCTTTGTCTAACATTCTTGATCAATGCATGGTAAGTGATTCTTTTGGTCTTGGTTTTATCATGCAATGACGGGATCGAGAATTTGCATGTACTTTTCCTCTTCTGCTAACTGCAAACTAAAGTAGTTATAAACTCGTGAAAGTTATTAATCAGTTATCATAAGCCTCTGTGTGATTATACTTGTGCTTTTATATTGCAAAATAATGCAAATACAATGTCTGTTTTCTCGAAATATGTGGCTATACAAGTAACCATGTGACAGTGTCTTGTAATCAGGCGGTTTGGGTAATGCTCAGATGCATCTAATCTTGTATTGCTAGTTTCTGCTCCTATAATTGATAGATCATGTGCATTGGACCTGAATCTGCTACTCTCTCCTATAACATCCATATTTTTGTTAAGAAGTTTGATTCTATTATCTAAATCATTGAACCCTCAAACTAACCTTTACCTCCCCTTGCATGCGAGACGGGGAAAGTACAAGAGTTTTGGGGCCCTCAGAGGACCTACATGTGTTTAATTTTGCTTTTCTAACTTTCTTTTGTAGTTCAAGTTTACGGGATCTCATTTGATTGAAAGTGAAACATCTGATTGCAAATGATAGACAGAAGATATTTCGAGACTTTATGTAGCAAAGTCATTAAGAAGATATTTCTAGCTTTTACCTTGCATGATCAAGTATGGTCCTTCAAGCCTATTGTTGATGAAAAATCTAATAGACTTATTGCATTCCAGTCTTTAACTTAAATTGGGTGGGGAAGCTAAGGGGTTAAGATACGTGATGTTTACTTGATTATTACCCAAATCCCTACATAGCATCCATCGTGTTTAGTAGGTCTCATTTTATCTGGAGTACATGAATTTTTCTTACTTTTGTAATGATTGATTTTTTTGCTTATAGTCTTATGAACTTATCCAAAAAGGCAAAAGCACACAAAAGACAGTCAAAAGGCTTTCACTGTATGCTACACTGATACGAAGACTTCATGAAGACCTAGGTTTAGCAGGGCGAGTAGCCAAATTAGTACAACAAATAGCAACGACATAAATCCAACCGTGCTATTATAATAGTTGCAGAAGCACTAGGACATCAATGTACCAATGATGGTTTCAAAAGTCAACTAGCTGCATTTGATCCCTCTTCAATTTTGGGAATGCATAATTACTGAGTGCTTTCACTGTTTGAAGAATTGAAGCTTATGCTCGATTTTTTTGCCTTTTGACAGTACTGTTCGATGGGTCTTGGTTGGGTTGGACTGGATTTCCGGGGTCTCCTTCCATCACTATTTGAAGAGTAAGAATTAGTTACGTGCTATAATTTGGTACTACCATAGTCTGAATTACTCGCCAACTGAATGTTTATGCTCTCTTGCCAGGGCCGTCCACAACTTATTTGTGAAGAATATTACTACTGCTGTTCAGAATTTTCAGGTAATGCTGAAGCTAAATTTTAGGACTGTTGATGTCTTGAAACGATACATGTGGACTTCGATTTATTGTTTACAGTGCTGTATTCTACAGATTCTATTCTGACACACATGTTGAGGATAAGGGAAGGCAAAATGAATTTTAATGCCCTTAGTTCATAATTAGCCGTCACATCACACATGTGCTATCTTAAGATGTACGGAGAAGATTGTCACTAAACCTAAAAAAGTTAAGGTTAATGATTTGATTTTTTGTATTATGCCCATAAGTTATATGCTGGGATACGGAAGAGAATTAACAACTTGTAAATTTTATCATCTTTTTTAGAATGTAATTATGAGATTGGCACAGTGTGACAACTAATTTGAGATGGAGGGATTAATAAGTAGAGTTGCTTCATCAGGAGATATATATAATTGTATTGCTAAGCATTTATTGTTAGGCATGCAACAGCAAAAAGGAGAGGTGGTGCAAATCAATAGTCTGAGGTACGGAATATGGCCTAACTTAAAAATAATATGCAACCACATATTATATGTTTGGAAAACCCCTCACATACAACTATGGGAAAAAGAACCACCAAGTCCACTGTGCTATTGATAAGTGTGATGACTACTGGGTTTACATCATTTACATCCCTACACACATCTCTCTGATTGTGTAGTACATGCCTCTCAAAAGTCTTGGGACCACTGTCTAGCTTCCTGAGCCAATACTCTCTTGGGAACGCACAAGCTTTAAAAGATCACAACATTTTCTCGCTAGACATAACCAACTCAAGAACTCTGTCTAGAACTCAAGACAAACAACTGCAAGCCTCACGTAGGTGTCTTTACATAAATCACACAAGCCCTTACATGGTTGCCAAGTTCCTCCAATCCTTTTCACCTTGGTATTACAAATCCCTCTCAAGAACGCTACCAAGTTTACTAGAGTGTTAAATTCTCATCCTGTTGGTGTGGCCATACATAATCAATCCCCCATGTCCTCTCTATGTAGAGGATGCGATCCTACCCCTACTCCAAGTAGGAAAAATTTAATTGCCTTTAAGAAGATCTGAAATCGAACTGCCAGCAATAGGAAACCATCCAATAGGGTATGGACACACGCATTTAGCAGTCCTTATTTAGGCGATCCTACCCCTACTTCCTCTAGCTCCTGCTTCACTTTGCCAGCCCTGTTACACTAACATGCAGTCCCTATCTAGCCGATGCTTATAGCTTCACCATCACTCTCAACTCCGAATCTGCCATGTGTTTTCGAGTCTGCATCGTGATATGGCCTGTACCCGACATTCGCTTTAAAATGCTTATCATGGAGTCTTGACTCTTGAGTTCTTTCATTATTCCTAGTAGATCTCTTTTTAGTTGCTTCTAACTCTTAGTAAATGCCAGCTTGTATTGGATTCGCACCGCTGGGTGCCGTTGCCAGCAGTTGGGTTTTCAGGCAGTACTGCCGGTGAAGAAAGTCAAGAGGATGTGACTCCGCCTTCATATTTGATGGAGCATCCACCCCTAGCTGTATTCATAAATGGTATGTTTTTTTTGTATCTTATATGCAAGAAGTAATATATATAAATAATCGGTTTATTACATGTGAGACAAAGCATCTCCTTTGGTTGCGGTTGTTGCTGACCTTGTACAAACACAACACAAATTTAGGACTTAGGAACAGCTAATGTTAAACATGCTTTATCTGATGTTAGGCAGATGCATTGACATGTGAGACATAAATTTTTTCGGTTTGGCATGTGTAGAACAAATGAAAAATTTACTTTTCCCAATAACATGTATTGCTTCTTTAGCATAACCTGGTACGAGTAAATAAAGCACCTCGATACTCATTTCTTAGCCTGCAGGAAGTTCCTGCTTCCTGAATTATGTACAACTGTTGTTCTGCTAATGTCGAGAAATTGATTAGATTCATGTTAATGTCTGATCAGATCCCTGATTGATTTCTGATGTCTGTCTTTCTACCAATTTTTAATGCTTGTAGGTGTGTCAGCAGCAATGAATGAGCTACGTCCGTGCGCCCTATAAGCTTGAAGCATATTCTTGCTCAAGAATTAGTGAAGGGACTCAGAGCTGTTCATAACTCTTTATTGAGATATAACGAGGCACGGATGCTCAGAGACAATGAGTCCACACTTTTCTTCTCTCTTTGCCGTGCATTCATGGAGGTGAGTTTTTTTTCCTTTTCTTTTGGAAACTATGGAGGTGAAATATTTTATTGATTCCCTACTGATGTCATTTTGACTAAATTGTGCAACTTGTATTCCTGATCAGGTCGCATTTCCCCATTGTGCAACTTGCTTTGGTCGTTGTTACCCTGGTGGTACTGCCATCATTATGGATGCCAAGAGTTCATTCGATGGGTTAACCCGTTTGCTATCAGTGTCGTCATCAAGGGAAATTCCTAGGCGAACGCAAAGTTTAGATATCCAAAGCATAACAACAAATGGGAGTTCGTCTACCATAGAAAATGGGGCTATCACTGAAAGTGAACACGAAGGGGCTACTGATGTAGTTGAAGAGGGGGCAAAGAGTGAAGATGTCAAGGCTGAGGAGAAAGACGGTGATTCGTGATAGCCTAGTAAAACGGTTCTTTTTGGTGATAAAATTTTAGGTGTCTCATGTGGTCAGAGAGTTTTCTTGTGAGAATTGATAAGCGGCTAAGACGAGGATTTATCAGCGAAGAAAAAGGGGGAGAGTAATATAGGAAAATTTCATTGTACATTCTTTTTCTGGCGAGGCTGAACTAAAACTAAATAGATCGTTGTACACTTGTACATTTGAGGATTCCAATATGATTATGAATTTTTTTTTTACAATTGGCAAAATTTGAGTCCTGATACGTTTCTATTAAGTAGGTCATGGCAATCTTCTCCATAACCTAAAGATTTTTGTTTCTTTTGACGGATCCAGATCCTAAGGACATTGAAATGCATAGAACTTTTGCTTATTTCTTCCCTTTTACTTTCGTTCTTTAGACTGATTTGGGTTTTTTTTGGGAGAGAATATTTCTTTTAATTTCCATATATACCATACCTTCGAAAAAGTGATCATGTGAAGCATAAATATAAGGGGACTTTTCATTTTTCACTAGCTGTTGGCTAGTAGCTTATAGTGGTTAGTATTCAAAGTAGCCAATTGCAATATAAGTGCTCAATAAAAGTAAGTGTTGAAATTGTAAAGGACAACAAAGGACATTTATCTACTTATAGAATTAACTACAAGTTTATTAACTACTTTCATGGAAGAATTTAATAAAGTTTAAATTTTCTATTAAATCTATACTAATAAAAAAAAGGTGTTCCTAAACAAGGAATTATGCGTACCACGTGCGCACTCTAATAGAAACTGTGCCACGTGGTGCTCTCCGTTAGAGTATTTGCTTCATGTACTCCATATGCAATAAAAAATTAGAAAATGCATGGTATAAGATTTGATCCAAGTAAAATACGTATTTAGGGCGTTAGTAAAGAATTTTAGGGCGTCAAATAGGGTTTTGCTATTTTAAAACCCTTAATTTCACCACAAGATATCATCTCCTTCCACCTATTTTAACACCCCTAATTTCACTTTGCTCCTACTAAAAAATGAATCCGAATTGAGATTTCTTGGAGTTGCAGTATTTTGTTAGCAGGTTAACATATGATCAAAATTTCCCCAGATTTTTCTATGAAACCGAAAATGGTGTTGCCTCGCTAATTTAGCATCCGAAACGTTAACATCCATCACAAACTCTACTAATTCTCTACCTAAAAAACACTATCCGTTCTTTGCAAGTCCGCAACCAATACTTTCCCAAACACTCAATTTTTTTCTTTCCAAGTAGCGTTTTGGCCTTGTTCAATCTCTACCCGCTACCTAAAACACTAGTATCTAACAAGTCCTAAGAAAAGAAATCGGGATCATATGTTACAATTTTCTCCACTAAGATGGCACAACGTAATGGGCGTGTTTGGTAATAAACTTTCCAGCAACGACTCCAGCTCGCAACCACAGGGGCTTGCCCTTCGAGACCAAGGTGGGCTCAACAGTCAGCCTCCATTCGGCCTCCTATGAAGAAGAAGAGGAACCGGTTGGGGTCTGGAAAGGAGCCCAAAGCCCCATCATAGTCAAAAGAAAAGTTTGATCCTGGCTCGAAGGAACGCTAGCTAACTCTAACCCAGGGAGCAATTGTGAAGAAGTCTTTCTTCTTCGGTTTCGCATTTAGATAGTAATCAGTACCCCTCTCGTTCCTCCCATTGGCACCGTTCTATAAAGGGCACTATCGATGCGCTTTTCGAGTTTACTTCGACAAGTTCGCGTTTTTCGGGATTTATGAGGCTTGATGGAGTTTAGTTGTGCGGAGGGAAGAATTCAAAATCAAAACGTTCTTCCTCTAGGTTCATTCTCACCAACCAAACATGGAGCTTGTGCCGTGCACGCATGGTGCGAAGTGGGTCCTAAGAAATGTGGCTCGAAGGACGCTTTTCGAGTTAAGAATTAGTAAATAGAAGAAGGTGAGGTTTAATCAAGTTAGAAACTTAGAACTCTAGTAAAAGCGAAATGTATTACTTAAGTTAGCAATGGCGGTTGAAGACTTGAACGAAGTAGATTTTTTTTTTTTTTTGACAGGACTTGAAGTAGATCTTGAAGGTAGTATAACTTTATAATAGTTCTTTTCTTTGTCTTTTTACTAATCCAACAAATAGTCTTACCGAACACTAACGCTCGTTTGTATTCGTTAATAAATTGCGGTAATGGGAATCGAATTTTAAGTGTAATGTTATTTAGGAAGACCCTTAAAATCTCATGGGAAGGCTTTTTTTCCTCGGCAAAGCCAATCTCACCCATAAACTTGTGTTTTTTTCCAAGTGGAAGCAATTTTCATTACCACTCATTACCTACCTGTATAATGGGAATTTAAAATTCAAGAAAGAAGTAGACACTTTGGGATAAAATTAACATTCTTAAGAATTTAACAATGATATTCTTCACAAATTTACACACAAATTCATTCCCATTACCATTATTTATAACCAACTACCAAACGGGCCGTAATTGTTTAAAAGCTAATAGTGACAATAATTTTTATCAACTAAAAGTGAAAATTCGTATTATTATCAACCATTTCCCCTAAAAGTATTGAAACATCACTATCAAAAATCATAGTCAACTATTTTTATGGTATCGACTACTATGATAAATCTAGCCATGAACTTTTGCAACAAAATTGAGCAAAAATTACTGCTGCAGGCACTTTGCCACTCATTGACAATCAACAATCACGGAGAACATCTGCATCAAACACAAGACAAAAATAGATTTAAGGAAAAAAAAGGGGAACAAAATAAAGGGCCGGGCTTAATTTCTTGGCTGTTGGACACAACGACGAGGATAATTCAAAAGAGAAATTCAGCGTTTTGTCCATCTTGTTTAAAAGTTTGAGTGAATCCTGTGCGATTCTGCGCCCTTTGGAGTTTTACCCAGAATGGGGTTTGACATGAACACAAAAATCATTATTTGTAATTGGCTCTTAACTCTTAAGGGTGACTTTGTGGACTAAGACCTCATAGACATTTCATATTTCTTGCGCTCTATCAATGAAATGTTTAGTTTTTATCAAAAAAAAAAAAAAAAAGGAAGAACACGAAAATAAAAACATCATGCTAAAAAATGATTTGAATCATTATTTTTTTCCAACCAGAAAATACCTAATAATTGTATATTTTACATATTAATTGTAGAAAAGATTCGTTACCATATCTTTAGATATATGATGGAAATTGTACATTAAAAAATTTGATTGATTTTCTCATAAATGAAAGATTGCTTTCGGAAATATTAATTCACTTTGTTGCAACGATACACTTATATGTTATGCTTTTGGAAAATAATTTTTTGAAAATATTATCTATAAATGTACGACTTTAAATCAATATTTGATTATATATATTCAATGTTCATTTACAACCAAATATTAGTTGTCTAACATTATTTCGAGCATGGATTAGACAAAAGACTGTAATTTCTTTAGTGTTAAACTCTTATTTAATTATGTTCTTTAATTATCGCGGTCTTTTGTTTTATGCTCATTCCCACCATTTTTTTCATAGTTCTCTTCCTAAAATACATGACTAGATACACTAAACTCGGTTTTCGTTTAAAGCCCTATCTAATTTGCTACTGGATACATTATATGGTGATCTCTAAGATGGTGTAGCCATGCTCATTGGGCTTATAATATTCTTGAGGATGATATACAACAACGGTAATACAAACTCATATTTTATCTGCTTTTGAGTTGCACCATTTGGTTTTGCACAAATTTTAAGAAAAAAAGAGAGGAAAAGAAGAGAGGGAAAGAATTGAACACTTTTGCCCATTCTATTGGTATAATAATTAGAGGGAAATTTTTTGATATTATTTTAACTTTTTACCCTCAACCCTTATTGCCAAAAAAATCCCCTAGCCCAGCTAAAGCACAACTCCCCACCCCGGAACCCCAACACTGAAATTGTACACCCAAGATCCAACATGGGGCCGCCTTATGGAAGACAATAGCAAGTACCAGTCTAGCAAAACTCTTCTGGTAAGTAGACCCATATCATAGAGGAGAGAAAGTAAATCTAAAATACAAAACATTTGTTTGAGCTTGTTGTGAAGTAGATTAAGTATATGTATTTATCTCATTTTGCACAAAATTTACATTCATTTTCTGTAACTAGCAAATCTTTTACACATCACATGCCCACGTATACGATGCTCCATGCTGCCAAGCAACGGGATACACAAGTGCTCTTCTACAATCCAAGACTAAGAGAAATTGACCATCGCAACGTAGCACTATTTAAACAGGGTAAAATGTCACTACAGTGCAGATGCTGCTTATAAATCAGACAAGAAGAATTTGAAGAACAAACTCAAAGTCAAAACCAAGCAAGCAAGCACAAAGCCAGGTTATAAACTCACAATTGACAAACCCAAGGGACAAACCTAACTCGATCTATTAAAAGCTTTCATAAATCATAACCAGTTCAAGACAACTATACCAAGACAATGAAAACTGTAAGATTCACCGTCACTGTCTCAGGTTCAGGGGAAAAAGGAAAGGCACATCTGCGAAGTAGTTTTATGTCAGTGAGGAGAGTGGGGAGCAGTTGTCTTCTTAAAATCAATCTTATCCACCTTGACTTCACCGTCAATCAGCTCATATACGTAGACAACCACACGAAGCCCGTCAATATCCATGAGAACAAAGCTTGGGTTGACGTCATAGGTGATGCTGCTGTATGCACCCGTGGCAGATCCGGGGTTTATGACAACACCACCTTCATGCTTGTATGCTGTAAATTGATGTGTGTGCCCAGTCACGAGGATGTCTACATCTAACTGTCTCTGAAGCATGGCTAGAGAGTCCAAGTCCCCCCACGGAATAACCTGCAAGATATTAATAATTATTGCATACTAAGGAGAAGGATAATATACACGTAAATTCGATCATGCATTTATCTTATTCAGTCTGACAAAAAGGTGACAAAAGGGGCACGAACAAAGGAAATGCAAAATGCTGCTACATTTACGTGTGCAAGTAACTTCAGTAATCCCCATAAAGGAGCAAGTTAATCACAATGGACAGCAGTGTGTACAAATCTCTAGTCTGAATGGCAGGCATCAGTGTCTGTTATGCATCAAGGTAAGAGAAACCAGGCAAACAAACTCCACGAAATCCAAAAAGAAAGTGGCATTTCAAGTCATCAACCACTATATCAAGTACCCATTGGTATACTAAAAGCCACATAAGAACTTATTAAACCATTATTTATACCAACTTAAATGACGACAACATTGAAAAGAAAAAACAATTCCAACATAAAGTATACCGTTCAACTACCAAAACCCCTTATATCCCCCCCCCCCGGAAAAGTATGTTGCTAGCGGACACCATCTTGCCCAAATGCACTGACCACAGTTGTACATATTACCTTCGTATCACTGTGTTTTATGTGGAAATTTACTGTCTCAACAATAATGACTTCTGTATTCCTCCATAGATATGGACAAATTAATTTGTCATTCAACAGTTACAACTAATCTTTTTAAAACTTTCATATCGTCATTCGTCACTAACCACGTATTCATTCTCGCGGGGCATGTCCCGCATCAATAACTAGTCCTCTTGTAAAAGAAGATACATGAAAATGGTACCATTTTTTGCTGTTTTACGTCCAACATGAAAGATTGAGCAAATCACAGAAACTGACCCAGGGCCAGCAAACTAACCTGGTGACCATGACAAAGTCCAAGTTTGAATTGACCAATGGTTAGGGTTTTCATCTCAGGATAGCGCGTGTCTTCATCATATTCTCCTCGAGCAACATGGAGATCTGGACAGATTGTTTTTAGGTAGTCATGTACTTCCTGCAGACAACATCCTTATATGAGTGAGTCATAGGTACATTCAGGAATCCAAAAATAGTATTATATTGCCAACTCTTTGTTCTCCTAACTAATTTTTACGAAACTTAATGATTGAACTTATTGTTACTCAACTAAACTTATTTTCTCTGAAGTTAGCTTAACTGAAACTTATTTTTCCCCTCTAATTTTTTTTTTCTTTTTGCTGAAACTTATTTATATTAATTACAGAAGAACAGAGCCTAACTTTCTAAGCTTCCATAGCATTGCAGTATTGGTGTGCAATACAAAAAGAAACATCACGGATTCCACATCCATATTCACACTAAATTATACAATCAAAATCAAGATACTCAGCAGTTGATCATGGTTAATAACAAATTTAGAATTCATCCTTGTGCAGGCCGAAACAGAGAGAAACTAAGATCAATACAATGGATTGTAGAACTAAAATCTTATAAGCTTCTCAGCTAGTGCTTTCTCTGTCCTTTTCTCCCTTTCTCCAGCAGATAAAGAGAGATAGTGTTACTAGAATAAGAATACAGGGAATTCCATTCAAGTGGCAATCAAGCAGCTGAATAAATTACAGGTATTCTTCCCATCAATAATTTTAATTTACAGACTTCAAAGTGAATGAAAAGGATAGGTGATGACGCTAAAGATTAGAGGAACGGTCACAACAAATTATTCATTTAGCAATTTAATCTACCATAAACTGCAGTGGAAGGTGCTATCAAAAAGGGAAAAGGGGGGAAAGAAAAGGGAAAACCAGTTATAAGCCACACAAAGATGATAATTTTCTATGCTTGTCTTAACCTGAATCCTTTTAGAGTTTAGATAAACATCAAGAAAAGGCCCACCATCCAAAATACTAAGTCATTTGGAAGTCTGAGGTCTAAAGCTTCTATTGCGATAGTGCTTGAGGATAAACTCAATTATAACGATGGGTTGGAGACTCTGACGCGAAAATGGAGCTACATCCTCTAACATAATTGTTACTACGGTCAGCTACTCAGATTGCCATATTTTTCTGTGGCCAAAAGTTTGTTGAAAAGGCAAATGTAGACTTGCCCTGATACCTTCCAGATACATTAAGCATGGAAGTAATTATAACAATTCCATTACATAAAAGCTATTTTGTAACAATTAAATTCAACTTGCAATTTTATATAGAGCCGTATTGTAACATGTGCTATAAACCACATACATATATCGTGACATCTGTTATAAACCGTGAAGTTACTGCTTTAGCTTTTACAATCCATTGATGCATATTGATTCTATTAAAATTCATATAAATGGAGAATCTATCTTATTACAAAAACATCTAATTTTAGCTCATTGGGATTCAGGCTTTGGTATTGCCGAATTCTTCTTGTTGTACAAATGTCCAGGACCTCTAATTCCTTCACGAGATAACAAGATATGCTAAAAATTATATTTTCCAAGTAGAATTCTACCTCCGTTTCGCAATACATGCAACAAATTTCTTTATGGGATGTTCGATAATATTTGCAACATTTGTTTGGTAAACCATTGTAAGCAAAAAGGCACTTGTTCCCTCATTGACCCCACCCGTCTACCACCAAGTGCAGTAATTTATTATTAATCACATGCGCAATAAAAAGGAACTTGCAGTCTTTCTCCCCATTTAGTTCATGAGCACTTTCCTATGTTTCATGTATTGCGAAACAGAGGTAGTATAAGAATCAGGCATCACATTCGAAGTGAGTTTTTTATTTATTTTGTCAATTCATGCCATAATGGTCAAGACGTGTGACATAACATCCATGAGATTCAATTGCGACACCAACCAAAGAAATTTCCTATAAAAGCATCATGAAGGTTCTTTTTTTTCAAAGTTTATGCAAGTTATTCATTGGCCTTCTACTCTACAGTGCTTGAACAACCAAAGTGCGCGGTAGCTCTCAGCAAACAGTTTGTATGATAAATAGTCAAGGAGAAAAAATAGCTAAATGTAAGATTGACAAATAAACAGCAGTAGGACACCTAGAAGGACATACATGTATGGAAGGATTCCTATCAAAAGGTGTTTATGACTCTCTGACCATAATGGTACTGGTGATAGCCCCATTATCCTCATAGAAAAGCTAAAATCTGACTTCTTCTAATCAGAAAGAAGCAAGTGTATCTACTAAAGTTTTGAAGTGTGTAACATTATTATGCCATTATATTCCTTCGTTCTATTCTTGTGCTAACAATCTTCTTTAGAAAGGAATAGATGCACCTAATTACTTAAATCAACAAAGAAGAAAAGATTAAGGAAGCACTTCCACATGCCATCAAACAACATCTAAGAACATATCCTAATTGTAACATACTCAACTGGTACACAAGGAGATGTACTTAGACATGATGTTTCAAAAATTTAATCCCCTTCAACAATCAGAGTCAGGCCTTTAGAAGCTGTAGGCCAAACCCCATCATCAAGATGATCCTTTTCTATCCTCCTTTACTCCAGTCTATAGCGATACCTCTTCCATTGTATCATCCAACAAATAGTATTCCCTCCATCCTCAATTTATCGTCATGTTAGGCTTGGACAATTAGGTGTAAATAGTAGGGGGTGTAGAATTTTCGGGTAGATAGTGTATAAGTAAAAAAAAAAGGTGTCAGAGAAAGACTAACAGGGAGGCCCAGATCACATTGGATATAGAGAGAGATAGTTAGTGGAAGATACCATATCACATGTGTTGCGTGGTTGGGATTATTAAATTATAAGGAAAATTATTTATGAACTGATCAAATAGAATAAATGACAATTATTACAGGAGAGAGGGAGTACAACCAAATGGGGAGACATACATCTCAAAAACGTAGCTTTATCACAAGAAAACAAGTTCTCTATGCATCTTTTAAACATACAGTCCCAAAAAAAAAGCCAGCAATTACCACCTTACAGTTCAAACTTAAAGAAACTGGATCTTATGGGGAAATTGGAAATAACAAAGAAATGTGGGATAGCAAGCAAGAGAACTTTAAGGCGGGGAGTAACTTATGGGGCATGGTTTAATAGAGAGGTCTTCTAGAACTAAATTTCATTGTCCTCTACTTATGTACTTATCTTGTTTTTGTAAAATCATTCTTCTTATACAGGAGCACCCAAAAACCCTTGTAAGAGAAAAGTTCCGAATGGCGGCAGCCAACAAAGAAGAGAACCAAAGAGATAGACCCTAAGAAATGATCTCTTGGAGGCATATTTATCATACCCGTGAAAGGGAGGCACACATTCTATTATCCAATTTACTGATAATGGTCCACTTAAAAATGTCAAAAGAAAATATAATAATGCACTGGTCGACAATAAGCCTAACAAAAGTGATATATGTACAAAGGAAGAAGGTTCCTCACTCTTGGATTTTTGGATGATGATGTACTTATTGATACTGCAAACGAATGACAATATAACTATGGTCCTTCTAGTGAAAGTGGGGAAACATCATCTAATCACTCCCCGCCGGGGGGGATATCATCCCAACTCTCCCAAGCCCTAATGCAAGTGGCAACTATGAAGATGAAAAAGTAGAAAAAGATTACACTTAAGTAGTTGTTTAGTAATAGAATCTACGAATCTAGTTGCAATAAGGTTATGTGGACAAAACTAGTGGTTATTATCTGTTTATCTTTTCCATTTTAAAGTTGAAGGTTTTGCGACAGGTTGTTTCATGGTTGTTATAAGTAGTATTTAACTTTTTGAATGAATGAGTTTCAAAGAAAATTTTTGACTTTCTAAATTAATTCTTGGTTTTGAATTTTCGGGGTGTACTTATATATAGAGAAGTTAGTATTAACACATTTCTAAAATGTGCACAAGAGCGATGCACTCAAACTTTTGACCATCTCGGCTCTCATTTCCATTATCTCACACTAAAAAGTTTGACATGAGGAAGATCTTAAACCATTATAGCATTATACCATGAGGAGACAAGAGACAAGATCATACTCTTACTCGATATCAGATATTGACATATCTTGAATTCTTGAAATACTCAAACGAGATTGATCCTTGTATTGCATCCCAACGCCAAAAATAGATAAATTACACAAACAATCTCTCAAAAGAATGCTAATTTATCTCTACATTTATAAAATCCTCTTCTGAGGCCCGTAAACCAAACGACGTATTGGGTAAAATATACGATAATAATCAAAATCTCACAGCGTAGAGTGGCCATTCGTCTCCTTTGTAGGAACATACATACCAAAAAAGGAGATCATAGCACCGATAATCTGCTTTTCTCAAAACCTCCTCAACTCCTTACATATTTAACTTTGATCTTTCATACACACTCCTTTCCTTTAAAACCAAGTACTTCGTCCTATTCTTGAGAAAGGTGCTTTTTCTTAGCTCAAGAATCTTACATTCTCCTAACCTAAAATGCCAAATATATAAATGGCCTTCTGACTTCCGCTTCTTAACCGTCATATCACAAAGTACTTCAATCTATCTCTTAAGTTGTCCTTCACACACTTTTCCCTCATACAAAGATATAATCCTTCAATATCACTCACGCAATTGTATACAAATATCATCCATCAATCCTAGTGGATTAAACTCCAAAATAACCAGAAAAACTATTTCAGAACAGCTCTAAGGTACTCTACTATAAAGGGGACATGGCATGCCCACTCCGAACTTCCACTGACCCCTGAAATGACAAAAGGTCCAGCTTTACTGAGTAGACTCTTATGATACTTCTCAATATGAAATTACAATACAGGCTACATTTCATGCGCTGAAAATTTGGTATGCTTTAATCGCAATGGATAATAATGAGTTTAAGTACCACTACACAACCTTCAGCAATGTTTCCTAAACGGATACGGAAAGAATTCTTGCATGGCTCTAAAAGTCAGATTTACATGGACCAAGAGAGCCCTAAGTTTTTGTTCGCAAAAGAACATATGAGAGTTCCTGTGGATAGAGCCCTCCCCTCCCCTTACTTTCCGAAACTCTAACCAAGTAAACAAAAAAAGTAATTGCTTTGATAAGTACAAACAAATGCATCATTGGGCATCCTAAGCATGTGATTGCTTTACTCGCCATTGGCAATAAGATGGCGATATGTTACTTGGACCAAGTAGTAGTGCCAAACATAAGTATTAAGTACATGCTTGAGTGTCAGACTTTGCAGCAAATGATTTTAATTTAAGCCAACATTTCCTTCTCCCATGAGGTCCTTTTAAACCATTCATATTTTCCTTAGCTGAGAAGGAAGACCCATTAGGCCAACATGTATATAGAGATACTATTTCACTAGTTTCATGAAGTTAACTTTTTAGATTTATATGCCTTCACAACAAAGAAGCAAGCCAGCTTTTTGCACCCCATGGTTCCAATTTGGTAGCACAACATCTTTGGAAAAATTATCTACCCACAAAAATCACCCTTTCTATTGGAAGCAAATCTTCGTAATTTTGGGCAAAATTTACTCAAATATAAAGCCACCCAATTCGTTCTTGGGATTACCATCTTATCAATGTATCATACTTTAATTCATAAAAGTAATTTTGGGCACTTTTTTTCTGGTTAATTTTGTAATTCCAGACATTGTAGCCTAGGTCGTATACAAGCACAAACAAAAACAACTCAAAACAACTCCATGATCATCACCCAGAAAAATCAAACAAACTGAAATAATCTAAAAAACCCATATCACAAAGAGAAGTATAAAAATGATGAGCAAGGAAGCAATACTAAAAAAAAAAGTCAGAGGAGAGAGAAAGAAGCATACTTTGGAACAGAGATTACCAGTGCAGATGATGTGTTGAATCTTGCCAGGAACAAGCATGGACTTGAACTTGGCAGGGAGATCTGGTGCTCTATGAGGGATATGTAAATCCCCTATTGCTAATACCAGCACCATTTTCCAGTGCCGTATCCAACCCACTGAACCCCCAAAATCTGGATTTTGTTGAATTCTTACTCAAATATCTAATGGTGAACTGCAAAATTGAAATCTTAAAACTCACAATTGTAAAATTAGTCCTAAATAAACCATTAATTTTATGGAATTGTCGAAGAAATTCTTCAATTTCTTTCCTCGAAAAGTTACTTGAATTGAGCAGGAAATACTAAACTGAAGATGGAAAACAAAACTGGAATTAATGAATTATGAACCTGTAATCTGTAATCTGTAATCTGTAATCTGTAGAGAGAGATGCAATTTCCTTGTAACCGCGCGAATTTCTACGGATTTGGAATATGGAGAGTTAGGGTTACAACCTCCTTTCCTAGTGAAATTTGCTAATCTTCCTATTTATTACTAGGCTTTTTACTTACCCTTGCTTTCGACACTATTATTCACATGTACTTAGAAAACTTATTTTATCTTTGTGATTTATCTTGAAAAAAAATATAAGATTTGTTGTATCGGTTACATCTCGTATGCAATCAAATATATTAATCTTTATTGTTAGCATATTAACATTTAGTGTTATCATCTTAAATATAAATTAATAAAAGCGAAACTTGTAAAACTGGAGGAGAGACATCCTAAACACCTTAACTTTGACTTTTTAAAGAAAAGTTGTTAAATACACAATCCTAAAACAAATCAATATTTACTAGGATTTTTTGTTATAAAGTATCTTATAAATAAGGTTTTTTTTGTGAAACAATACTCTATAAATAAATTGTTGTGAAAAAGTATATTTTACCATTTTTTTGTTGCGAATGAGGACATTTTGCCGGATTCTCGGGGTTGCCACAAATTCCGGCGTTGACTATGTCACGTGATCATTTAATCCCAAAAAAACCCGAAAAATTTTCCTGATGACATCACCACCAAAAACCTCCACCATTAACTCCAAACATCTCACTGATTGTTAGTTCAGGTCCCATGTTGCACCGCTACTAAAGACAACCCGCCTTTTCTGCGCCGCCGATAATCTTTTTTTGTTTTACGGGAAAGTCACATATGCACGGAGTTTGCTTCTCAACCTGGGTGGAGACGCATGACTGGGAAGCAACTTAACTTAGCTCCATGCGTCGACACCTATGTTGAGAAGCAAATAGATTGTGTTTCAATCAAGGGTGAGCTCAATCTTCATGTGTCCCTGCCTAGATCTAGACGTGATTTAGTTGCGTCTTATTCTTGTTTGTGCAAGTATTATTTATCTAAAGTAAATAAAAAAATGTCGTTGTAATAAATTCATGTTATTATTCAAATAATGTTATTTAACAATTGATTAAATTCAAAATTTCAATCAGTGTCATTGAAATATTGTAATAATGCATATTAGTTTATGTTATCATTTAAATATTTCAAATTCATTACTTTCATGTTCATCTTAATTAAGAAATATGACATAATAAATAAATACAAGAATGTGATAATTGCATTTAATTATAAAATTCATATTTATCGCAATTGAATTCAAGATTGTTGCGAATAATATGAATACATGGTCATGTAATTAACTTTACTTCACCTTTGCATTAAATATCATTTCTCGTGCTGGTGGTAAATCCTTCCCGAGGGCTGATTATGAAGCAATTACAGGGCATGATTCAAAAGTTCGTCGTCCCTACTCACGTGGTGTGACTATGTCCACCAGGCGTGAACATCGGGATTGCCATTAAGCCGCACCGAAACCTCAAACTCAGCTAAACATGGTGCGTGAGGAGGATTGGGAGACGATAGAGGAGTTGGATGAGGACCTTTATGATGAGATGCTTCCCCTGATTCCCCTCCCCCACATGAGTAATTATCTTGTTTCTATTGGTTGTATATGAACATAATCATTGTACGACTACATATTCTTCTGTACGATATCTTTTTTCGTCTTATATATACGTGTTTATTTTTTTCTATCAATTGATATTGTGCTTAACTTATGAACATAATTTTTTTTTGATTCAAAACTTATGAACATAATGGTTGACCAGAAATACAAAATAATTATCACACCATATATATAAAAACAACATCTCACGAATAACTCTCTTAGTGCCAACATTAGATCCACTAATCTGCCGATGAAACTAGCGTATGCACAACGGCATTCCCTTGGTCCTTCATAAACAAATATGCTCTAGTGAGATTCTGTCAATAAGCTAGATCCAAATTCATTAATCTCTCTCCATAAGGAAGACCACGCGTACAATGGAAGTAAGATTGGTAACTCGTGCTCACGTTCTTCTACCTGTTAGAAATGACATAATAATATATTCGTATTGAATAAAATAATATGATAGTATATTATATATTCATGGTCGTAAAATTTCATACATTCCATATATATTTATTTAAATGCCAAGTATATATAGAATATAGTAATTATTGATTTTTAATAAATCAAGACGCATGAGGATGGTTCCACTATGGACAAGAGGCATACACACGAGGATTATGTCCGCAAGATGGATCGAACATAATCATTGTACTTTGACGGGTCGTTGTATACTCGCCAAATATAACCTAAATTACCCAATACAGTGTAAGTATAGGGTCGAATCCACAAAGAAGTAGGGTTAAATCAAGAGTTAATTAGCTAATTACAATGAACTAAATCAATTTTTGGGTTTTTAGAAAGTTTAGCAATGATTCTAAAATCTAAATAAATTAGGAAATTTGCAAAGTAAATCAACAAGCAAGTAAAGGAGATAAAACAAGGGTAAAGGAACTAGGGGATTAGAGGGATTCACCAACACTCAATCTAAGGATCCAATCATCAAAGCTAAGGGGAAACAAACGGGGGATCACAAGGGGGAAAATCATGCAAATAGAAACTCTAATTACTTTCTCGAGCTAATTGGAGGAGCTTTAGTAGTCACTCATGACCTATTCTCATGGCATGAGTAACTAATCTAGCCAAATCAAGCACAACATGATTAATCAAGCTTCCCTAAACTAGGAAATACCTATTTTCATGGAGATCCTAATCTAGCAACCAAACTTAGTTTATTCCTAGCTTCATCTCTCAACCCTTCACTAGAAATTTCAAATATGCAAGTCAAGTGGTGATCAAACACCAAATAAACCAAGTAAAGCAAGTTTGATCAACAAGATCAATCCCAAAAGTTAACCCCTAACCTAGATTTAGGATCTAAAGAGTAAATGAAGGTTACATCCCTTTCCCTAGTAATAGAACTACTCACACGTCATAAAAATAAAGCAACACAAAATTTTTAATTTTATCACCATAACTATGGAAGAAAGAGGAAGAAGGAAGATCAACAAGTAATAAACAAGACCTAAGCAACAAAGTAATCACAATAAACAAGATTAAGTAAAGAAAATAAGAAATTACCAACTTTTAAGCTTACATAAATGGTGAAAATGGAGTTCAAAAGCTTCCAACCTCAACTTTCTCTCTCCTAGGGTTCTAAAGTTTGTATGCTAAACAATAATTAATCTCTCTAATCTGAAAAATAAAATTGCTTAACCTAAAATAAGAGGAGTCCCTCTTATATAGTCCTAAAAATAAAACAGAGTTAATTACATAAAAGCCCCCGTACAAAAGCATCAAAGTCGAAAGCGTTTCCGGAAAATAACCCGACCCGGGTGGGTGGCCCGACCCGAGTGCTCGGGTGGCTTGACCATGGACCTCGGGTCACCAGACCCGGACGGGTCCACTGATCAGGATAATAACAGAATGCTCAACATTTATGACCCTGGCGGGTCTGTGAACCTGAGCCATCGGGTTAGCAGACCCGGGCAGGTCCATTGATAGGAATGAGCTGTGAGTGCTGGCTGGGATGACCCCGACGGGTCAGTGAACTCGGGCCCTCGGGTCAGCACCCTCCTCTCTTTCTTATCCTCTTTCGAGCCCCTTGGTGCTCCATTTCTTCAATGCTTTGCCTCGGGTTTGTGCATAGATCCTCCAAGCGTATGCCCAAATCCTGAAATAAAAACAAACACCCAAAGAAAGAGCACAAAGAGGGAAAATGCACAAAAAGAAAGAAAAGGAAGAAATTTAGCCTAAACTAGCCTAAAAGCTATCATAAAAACTATTAAAAACAAATCAAAAGTGAAGTATATATACCAATCATCATACTTCAACCTCATGGACCATGCCCAGATTGCGTCTAGGCCTTGGCGTGAAGTACCCTTATTACGTTTGGGCCATGGGTCAAACGTGATTTGCGTACATCTCGTCCTGGGTCTGAATGTAATATTTGTATGTCCGGATGGCGAAAAAAAAAAAAAAAAAAAAAAAAAAAAAAAAAAAAAAAAAAAAAAAAAAAAAAAAAAAAAAAAAAAAAAAAAAAAAAAAAAAAAAAAAAAAAAAAAAAAAAAAAAAAAAAAAAAAAAAAAAATATATATATATATATAAATTTTTTTTTTTTTTTTTTTTTTTTTTTTTTTTTTTTTTTTTTTTTTTTTATTAATTTAATGTATATATATATATATATATGTATATATATATATATATACATATATATATATATATATATACATATATATGATTTAATTAATGATGGGTCGTACATACAAAGTACAAAGTCAACATATAAAGTACGGAATTAGCAAATCCGAGTATACAAAGTCCAAGAAGAGTAAAAAAAAAAAACCTAGAATGATACTACAGAAAGATAAAAGCCATGCACTGGAGGCAAAATAAGTAATACTAGGATAAAACATGACACTGAGAACAACTTGATTAATTAATTAGGTTGAATAAGCAATGAACGAGTTATCCAAACCAAAACCAGTCTTCTAAGAAGATGAGGCAACAAGCGCGATCCATGTCCCCAAAACCAATCGATATCGATAAAATTATATAAAAAGAGAAATAAGTTGATCTAGCGGTCCTCGAAATGCCAAGAGTTACCACCATGTACTCCAATTCCCAGTGTTTAATACTCCAGACGTGTTGTAATGCCCGGGCCCCTGACGAAGTCGACTCTATTGTCACCAATGCGTATCTAGGGCCAACAACGACTGTCCTCACAAACCAACACAAGTTCTTCCGACACGTTTTGTCCTCACTCATGCGCGATGTATCTTGTTGGAATAAGTAGCTTGCTAATTCTCTTTTAAGGCAATCATGAGGGTTATACCCCTCACTTGAGGAGAGCAACATCCTCGTTGCGTATGGAGATTCCATATATTCGGCCCAACGGCCTTTGGGGTTGCCTCAACCTGGAAACTAATCACATATTCGACCGCAACCGATGATATAGCTCCGGAATCATCCCCTACAAGGTGACTAACCTTGGATTAATTATCCATAAGATTAGCATGCGATCGTAAGGTTGCTCTGACACCATTTATAAGTAGGGGTGTGCAGTTTCGGACCGCACCCAAACAAAAACTCGAATCGGACCCGTGGCCGCCGACTCGGTCCCCGATCCTCAAAATTTTGGAATCCGATTTTCCAGTCCGGTCTAAAACCGAATTTTCCCGGTCCGGACCGGAGAAACCTGTTACATGTAAAAAAAATGCTTTTTTTGTAAAAAAGTTTTCATTAAACTTCCAGAGTTCCAACCCAACTAAGACTCTAAGACAGCCACAAAAATTAAGGTTCTTCTCTCTCTCACTCTTCTCTTCTCTTCTCTTCTCTTCTCCCACCAGCCACCACACCACATCCAATCACGCCGCCACCGCATGCCCACTTCACTGCCACCAAACGCCCACTACACCGCCCAATCATCATTCCGCCAATCCCCTTCGTGTTTATCGACGGTCTTTGAGTATTTTAAGTCTCTTTTTTACTAAAATTTCGAGATCTTTTCATTTGCTTGTGAGTTGTGACTTTTGAGTTGTCATAACTGAAATTTGAGTTCTTCTCTTTTTCTAATTTGACAGTGAATTGTAAGTTCATGAATAAATAACAGTACAATAAATAAATAAAAACTTGTTCAAATAATTCATGAATAAATTTATGAATTGTAAGTCTCCCTGATTTCGTCATCTTCGTGAATTGTATTGTTATTTGTGAATTGTAAGTCTCCCTGATTTCGTTTTTGCAAAAAGGAAAAAAAAACGAAAATTTGCAAAAATCACAAAATCTGGTCCAAAACCGGACCGGGATTATCCAGTCCGGTTCTGGTCATACCTGGCCAGTCCGGTCCGATTTTGGACCGGTGCACAACCCACCCTATAATTGTAAGCATCCCTGAACCGTGACAGAGTTTATTATATCGTCACCAATGTGCATTTAGGGCCAACAAATGTCCTTACAAACCAACACAAGTTCTTCCGATGCGTTTTGTCCTTACTCATGCGCACCCTAAGAAACTTCTCAAGAGGTCGCCAATCCAATGCTCTCATTCAAGCACGCTTAACTTTGGAGTAAGTTAAGAAATGAGCTTCATAAAAGAAAGTTGCATCTTGTTGGTATAAGCAGTCTGCTAAATCACTTTTAAAGCAATCATGAGGGGTATTACACTTGCACTAATCTAGAGTTTTACTGCTCATTCTCTTTAACTTTAAGTGATTAATTGATTAAATATTAACCAACAATCAAAACCAACATACAAACAAAACCAACACTCAAAAATTATATTTTATCTTTGATTAATCACAGGATAACTAATTTTATAATCATTAGTCCTTTAATCCAATATGCTGAATAAAATCAACAATAAACAATGTCACTAAGACATAGTTCTCCACTTAGTCCATCACAAATTCGCGATTATGAAAGAATAATAAATAATAAAGTATGGAATAATACTCCGATTAATTCCAAGAATCCTTCTTTACCTTACCACATGTTATAAATATTAAACATGGATTAATATACAACTAAATCCAATAACCATCTTTACCAATCATAGGTAATGAAATATTTGTCTTTCTCGCTTTCTCGACGACCGATGCTTTCTTATGGCTGCATTTTTCTTCTATCTTCTTTTTATCTCTCCTCCATAACTCTATATCTTCTATCTTTATTTTATTTCTTTGAAGCTCTCAACAATGGCGGAAGGTCCAAGTTCTTTGTGATTTGTAATAGAGTTTTGGAGGAGAGAGCAGAAAAAAGCTCGCGTCTTACTCCTCCATCTTTGAGGATTTTCCATATAATTTCTATGTACTCTACGATGTTATGAGTTGTATCAATGAAGAAGCATGTGACTACGGCATCCCAAATTCCTGCAAGAAAGCAAGCAATCAAAAGTTAAGATACACAATATGATAGATGATATTGCCAATAGTGGCTTAGATTTTTTGTACACCCGGATTCAGACTAATCCTAATTAATACTTTCTCCATTCTTTTTCTATTGCAACAATTGAGTTTTCACGCTTGTCAATGCACAAATTCAACTATTAATATCTTTAATTACTTTTTAGTAAAAATTATACAAATTTGATATTTTGAAAGTATAAATTGAGACGAATATAACAAGACTCTACATGACTATATTTTTTTCCTACGTAAAAACCACACATTGATAGTGAAAGGGTGGTGAGTGAATAGTGTAAAAATCCCATTGTTGCAATAGAAAAAGAACATATGAAGTACATGATATCCATCATAACTTCTAGTAGAAGAAAGAAAAGCTTGTGTAAGATTTGGAGGAAAGAAGCGAAGTGTGGGTGTGAAATGTTTATGGAAGAGAGGAAAAAACATGAGATTTTGGGTAGAATTAAAGTAGTAGTAGTAATTAGCAGATCTAAAAGTGAGTAAACCTCGTTTAAGCTTATGAGTAACCCTATTTATTCATACTAGTAACCTCATTTCTTTGTACGGAGTAGCCCCAATTGTTTACAAAAGTAACCGCAATTTTTCAATTGAGTAACCTCATTCATTTGTAAGAGTAAATTGTTAGTTTCTCATTTTCTCGTTTAGTCATATACAAGTAATGTCTTTTAATCTATGACTAACCTCGTTTAATCTTATGAATAACTTCGTTGAGTCTTATGAGTAACCCCATTTATTCATATTAGTAACCTCATTTAATCATACGAGTAACCCCAACTGTTCACAAAAGTAACTTTATCTATTCATACGAGTAACCTCACTTAATCATGCGACAACTCTATTCACTAGTGGAAAAAACCTTATACGTCACAAGTTAACTGATTTGGTTATTTAAAAAATGGATCCGTTACAAGTAAACTGATCCGATTCTTTGAAAATCGGATAAGTTTTTATTGGTTTTTGGAGCGAAAATTGTCCAACATTAAACTGATCCGGTCCATATGAGGAACCGGATCAGTTGGGCTTGACAATGTTATATAAATCGCGGCCGATTTCGTTCTCAGTTTATAACATGCCTCAAACCCTTACTCCCTCACTCCCTAGCTCACGCCCTCTTCTCATCCCCTCACTCCTCTTCTGATCTCCTCCTCCCTCCTCACACTCCTCTCAAACCTGCCCCCCAACAGACCCTAATTCGCCTCTCTCCCTGATCTCCTCCTCCCTCCTCCATCTTACCTCTCATAACCCATCCACCACGAAATTGCAGCAAAGCCTAACTTCCCTCCCTTCTCTCAAAATTGCAGCAAACCCTAACTCCCCTCCTTTCTCTCTCCTAGCCCGCCAAACTGTTACTGACGCCACCAACACAAAGGAAGCTTGCGCCTCCACCATCTCCATCGCCTCTCAATTGCCACCAACCTCTCTTCTCTCATCCTCCCAATGCACGGTCGCACAACCACCTTTAGCCATTCATGCTCGTCGCACAGTCGTCGCCACCACGTTGCCGCTTCGACATCAACCGCGACTCAAATTCAAACCCAAAATATAGGGTTTGAAATTTTTTTCAAGCTATTGGAGATTCGAGCCATTAGATCTAGGGTTTGAAATTTTTTTCGAGCTATTGGAGATTCGAGCCATTAGATCCAAGGTTTGATTTAAAAAAAAAAATTACATTTCCTTTTGTAATATCCGATTTTTTTTCGTTTTTATAGATTATAGTACTGATTTTTGTAATTCATTTTGTGATTTGATTAATGTTTGATTTTTCGTTGGTTTGGAATTTTTTTGAGCTTTTGTAATTTCTGATTTTTTTTTATATTTATTGTTGATTATTGTTTGTTTTTTCGTTCCACCACATTGTAATTAATTGTTGATTTTTGTTAGTATTTATTTTCTTTTTAATTTTTATTATTTTCTTTAATTCATTTCGTGTTTTTGATAATTTATTGTTGTCTGTAATTGTTCCCTTAATTTATGTTTTGTTTTATTTTGTTTTAATTTATTATTTGAATGTTTTCGTTGACTACCAATTGCTCTTATAAGTTTTTAGTAGAGCTAGGCCGTGGTGGAAACCTGAATTTTTATATTTGTGAATTTACCTTAACTGATCAGGTTGCATCACAAAAATGGATCAGTTTACTCACCTAACTGATTCGGTTTTGTGATGCAACCAGATCAGTTAGTAATCAGCTGATCCGCTTTTGGACCGGATCAGTTGATCAATAATAGCCGCTCCGTGCCCACCGGATCCGGACCAAAATCGGATATGTAAGCCCAATTTTGACCGGATCCTATGATGTTTTTTCTACTAGTGATTTAATCATACGAGTAATCCTAATTGTTTACAAAAGTAACCTCGCATTTGTTCATATGAGTAGTGTCATTCGTTCATAAGAGTAACCTCAATTGATCATACGACAACCCTATATAATCATGCGAGTAACCCCAATTATTCACAAAATTAACACCATTTATTCATACGAGTAACCTCATTCGATCATAAGAGTAACTTCATTCAATCATATGATGATGCTATTAAGTCATACGAGTAACCCCTACTGCTGAAAAAAGTAACCTTATTTATTCATAAGAGTAACCTCACTTAATCATAATTACTTGTGGTATATATTAACTTTTACATGATTTATATACTTTTGTTACACAATCTAGTATGATTGATATGTAAGGCTAAAGTAGCCTCATTTGTTCATATGAGTAACCTTATTTGTTCATATCAATAACATTATTTATTCATACCAGTAACTACATTTGTTCATATGAGTAACCTCATTTGTTCATATGACTTTATGAGTAACCTTATTTGTTCATATCAATGACACCTCAAAATATTATATGAGTAGTGCCATTTATTTTTTACAGTAACCGTTTAGTTTTTAGAGTAACCTTGTTTAATCATATAAGTAACCCATTTTGTTCACATAAGTAACCCCATTTTGTTTATAATAGTAACCCCTTCTATTGTTACACGTAACCATAAAATATTATATGAGTAACCCCATTTATTTTTTGCCAGTAACCTCATTTAGTTTTTGGAATAAACTTGTTTAATCCTATGAATAACCTATTTTAGTCTTATGAGTAACCTCATTTATTCATAACAGTAACCCCAATTTTTTACAAAAAAGTAACCTCATTTATCAATACGAGTAACCTTATCTATGCATACGAGTAATTTCAATTGTTCACAAAAGCAATCTTCATTTATGACCTTATTTATTCGTATGATTAAGCTCATTTGTTTATAAGATTAACCTCATTTAATCATAAGATGCTGCTATCTAATAATACGAGTAACCCCCACTAAGGGTGTGTAGTTTTGGACCAGGGACTGAGTCTGAATTTCAAGTCCGGTCTCCGGTCCATGAAAATCTGGGATTTCAGGTTTCCGGTCCGATCCGATCCAAATCCGAAAATTTCCGAAATTCCTGTTTTTTATAGTAAAAATAGGTTTAAGGGTTAAAAAATATTTAAAAGTTAAAAGTTAGGGAGCTAAAATCTCATCTTTATTGCATTACGAATTATTGCTTTTAGAATTATTAGATTTTAATGTATTGAATTCATAAATATCTTTAAATCTAAGCAAAAAATACAAATTGCGGTCCAACCAGTCCAAAACTACTGGTCCGCCGGTCCAACCGGTTTCGGTTCGAACCTAGACCGGTGCACACCCCTAACTCCAACTGTTCACAAAAGTAACCTCATTTATTCATACGAGTAAACCTATTTATTCATACGAGTAACCTCGTTTAATCATAAGACGACCCTATTTAATTATACGAGTAACCCCAATTGTTCATAAAAGTAAACCCATTTTTTCATATGAGTAACCTCACTTAATCATACAACAAAACTATTTAATCATACGGATAAGCTCAATTGTTCGCAAAAGTAAGTCCATTTATTCATACGAGTAACCTCACTTAATCATACCACGACCCTATCTAATCATACGAGTAACCCCAATTGTTCACCAAAGTAACCCCATTTCTTCATAGAAGTAACATCCCTTAATCATATGACAACCCTATTTAATCGTATGAGTAACCCTAATTGTATTATTCACAAAAGTAACCTCATTTATTCATATGAGTAACCTCAATTATTCATAAAAGTAACCTCAATCAATCACACAACGACTCTATACACTAGTACAAAATCATTGATTTGCGTCGGACCTGAGACCAATGTCCGACGCCACAGGTCTCGACACAAATGTCCCTTATAAGATCTGCGTCGGACGAGGAGACGACGCAATTCGTGAACCATTTGCGTCGGAGCATGGGAAAGTCCGACGCACATGACAACGACAATCAGCATACTGGTCATTGGCAGGAGACATTTGCGTCGCATCCGGGGCTATATGCGACGCAAATGACAGTAATAATACAAAATTAAAGAATTGGGTGCTGATGCAATAACTCGTTACACTCATTGAACCAATTGGGGGGGGAGAGAGAGAAAACTAGAGTTTCCACGTAAGAACTGGAGTTTCGCACCCTCCTCTCAAGTAATAACCCATTACAAACTAGATATAACACAAAGAACTAAATTAAAAAATTAGAACCCAAAAAAATCAGATCTAACAAAAATAAAAACCTAAAAATTCATTACCAACCATTAAAGGAACCACTTTACACTAAATTATGATAAAAAAATTATAATTACAAATTTACAACTTGCAATACATAGATCCAAAAAGAACTAAAATCTAGAGCAATTAACAATACAAATTTGGGAGAAAAACATAAAACATAACCTCAAATCTGAAGTGATGTGTTAAGAATTAAACCCTAATCTAAATCTCCATTCTTGTCGCCGCTCTCAAATCTCCATCAACTCTTGTCGAGACACCGACGAGACGTGAAAAACACCAGCGAGATGCTCCGCCGCAAGAAAGATGCAGATGGTGAAGACCACGAGACGAAAATACGAGGTTTGAGAAACCCATATTGGATTTTTTTTTTTCAATTGGGCTTTGAATTGAGAAACCCAAATTTGAGAAACAACGCTGGTTTTGTCATCGTCGGGGTTTTAATCCAACAAAAACTTTGGTTGCGCATTTATAGTTGTGTAAAGACGGGGTTCAGAATCAATCAAAATTTAAAAGTATTGGAATTATTGCAGGAAAATGAGAGAGAAAAAGAGAGTAAACCTGAGAGGAGGGTCGAAACTCCAGTTCTTGCTTGGAATCATGATGTTGAAACAGGGGATTGAAGAAATACCATTGAAGCAATTGGAGACAGAGAGAGAGAGAAAACGGTTGCAGAGAAGAAGTGAAAGAGTGAGAAAAAAACCTAATTATTGGGTTTGAAAATAAAAAGGGGAAGTGGGCCTCATGGTGTAATACCCCGAATTTTAATCTCGTTTTATTAGCTACTAATTATGTTTATTAGTATAATTACGTCCTAAAATTTTTCGAAACTATTCTGATGAAGATTATCTTCTAAAATAAGTATATTTACCTTAGTTATTACGAAAGTGATGTTTATTATGATAAATAATTTTATAATATGATTTATGAAATTAAAAAAATTAAAAAAAGAAAAAGAAAAGGAGGAATGAAGAAAGCTGAACATCAGCTTCTCTCAACCAACCACCACCTCCCTCTACTCCCTCTTTACTCCCTACTCTAAGCTTCCCTATTTGAACCACCATCCATCATTCCACCTCCATTAATGTCTCCAAACTTTTGTTCTATAAATGCTCAGTAATTGAGCTTTGAAATCTCACAACAACAATTCTCCTTCTCTTTCTCGTCCTTCATTCTCGTCAGAGCCCGAAGCTCGCCGGAGCTAGCTCGCGTTTTCTCTCTCTCTCCCTTTCGTGCGCCGTTTCTTCCCCTCATCTGTTTGTTGTGGCTGCTGTGTGTCGTTGTTGTTGCCTGGTCGCTGTTGTTGTTGCGGTGTGGTTGTTGCTCGCGCCGGAGTTGTCATGGTGGTGATGGTGTAGTTGTTCGTTTTTTTTTTTGTTGGTGCTGTTGCTTGTTGTGGTTTCGTTGCTGCTGCTGAGCTTCCCTGCTCGTGTCTCTCTATCTTCTCTCGCTTGACGCTGGTGCTCGACCAACGCCACCGCCACGACGCCCCTCCGCCAGAGTTGCGCCGCTTCACCGCACCTGCGTCGGTGCTCTCCGCCGCTGCCGGAGCTCCGTCCCCTCCCCTGTGTTCGTCCCTGCTCAGTAGAGCAGAGGTACTACACCCCTTTTTCCTCTTCTTTTTGGTTTCAATTATATATTTTCCTGCTATTTCGAAAATAATGAGAAAATTAGTTATGAAAAATATGATTGAAACAGTGTGATGGTGTTGATTGGACTTGATTGGATTATGTGTATTATGATGAACTTGATTATTTCATCTTAATTATTTCATCTTAAGTTCAGAATATTATGATGAACTTGATTGCAAATTATGTGTATAATTGAAAGGATTTAGATTGATTGATTATATGGGTGTAATTTGAGTGAAGTCATTGTCTTAGCAAGGTTGCCTTATATGTTTTTTTTTCTGTTTGTAGGAGCTGGGGAATTGTAAACTTTTTAGTTTGTATGATCTGATGAATGTTGTAGTATGTAACCGAATTCGAAACTTGTGAGCTTGTTGGTTAAATTTGTCTGATAATGTGCTCTTGATTTTGGTATTCTGTGATATGTGAATGCGTCTTGTTTGAACCGCATAAGGTTCGGTTGTGTAGTTGTTATTATTTTTTTTAGCTTTGTGCTTGAGGATGTGCTTGAGAAGCTAGGTGTTAAAACATGGAAGCCCAGTAGTCATAGTTTCATGTATAAACAACTTTAATTCATAAATAATGCTAATAATATGGTCTCTTAATTTGAAGCCTATGGTGGATAATCTTGTTAATTTAAGAAAGGTGATGGAGTTAGTTTTATATAATTAAGCTAGATTAGAAATACTTGTTATTAGTTAACAATTAAAGAATTTGAAATGTTATGAGTTAATTTGAGACAATCTATCTTTCTTGGTTCTAATGTTAATAGAAAGTTGTTAATCCTTAAATAGTACTCATATTTAATATATTTTGGGTTCCTAGCTATTTAATACATTCTCTCTTCCACTTATCGAGAATGTGTTAAAGCGGGATTTTATATGAAAAAGGGTTGATAGAGTAATTAAAGTATATGAGTTAAGTTTAGATAGTTTAGCTTGATAATTTAGAATTATGATTATGAATTGAGATAAAGTATTGACTCTCAGACAACTTGCTATTATATGACATTTAAAATACACTTTTTAACTATATCAGGTTTCTTATTATATATTTTAATAAGTTGAAAAACGAAGAGAATGCATCTCCGAACTATTAATAGAACTAGTTAGAGTTGAATCATGTTTAATGACCCTAATCGAATATGTGAATTATATCACTAATAAGCTTATTATATGGATGTAGTATGAAATAAGTATGCTTTCTGTTTCTTAGGTGATCGAAAAGTGTGAAAGATTACCTTTGTTTTTATGATGGACGAGTTATGAGATTTATACTACGATATATGTTTATGTATTCCGAGTATGCCAAAATATACCTTTTAACTCTAAAACTAACTGAAAGTATGAATGACTCTTAAACAATTTGAGATACGAAAATACTGTTATGTTTCTGTTGTTATTCTTAAAAGTACTTTAAGTTATGAGACATGCTTATTATTACTTTCCATGATTAATGATATGTTTCGCATATGGATTGCGTGAAATGAAATGTTTTATGATGATTATGATGATACGATGCTATGAAATGATTATGATTCTGAAGTGATAAATGAACTCAAGTGACGGTTGTGTTTATGAAATGAGTTATTGAAACCACTACGAATGGATTGAGATTATGAACGGATTGAGATTATGATGGATTGAATATGTTCACCTTTGGATTGAACAATGATAACGTAATTGTATACGTGATTTATGTGATGACGTAATTATGTACGTGATTTATGTGATGACGTGAATTAAAAGATGTTAATCACGTAAAGTGAAATATCGGAGGGAAATGATGAACAGGTTGCCCTGTATGAGTGGTTCAGCGGCCCTACGGGTTCTCCGGTTACTATGCGATTATTACGTTACTTGTCTTCCTTCTATCTTGTTGTGATCCAAGTAGAAGGGGTGTGCACACTAGGGACTCTGTTATTATGGCCATTATGTTATCCGTAGGTGGTTACGGGGATTGACCCCGGCCTACAATGTTGAAGTAAGTGGTTACAGGGGATTGACCCGCCATCCGGCGTTCTCTTTCCTCTCCTTAAATAAGCTGGATTAATTAAGATTAATTATGTAATTAATCATTGTATATATATCTACATGTGAACGTATGGATTATGTGAATATTGCTATGCTGTTGTGATATGGTTATGAATGATGTGAACATGTATTGATTACGTGAGAATCGTAGACACCAAAGCATGTTTTAAGAATGTTTTATGGGTTAGTACTCGGCGTTGTTGATGTGTATGTCAATGTTTTGTTTTGTCACTACGTGGCCTGTCACTTGGTGGGTGGCGGTGTTACAATAGTTTCGGAGTTGAAGTTCGGAGCATCCGTTCCAAGATAGAAGCGATTACGTGCTAAGAGTACAACTATGATTGTTTATGTTTCCTTTGAGGCGAAGACGTTCCACTTTGTAATAGTTAGATAATTAATTGATTTAGTTTCATTTCTAGTTTACGGTTGAGCAATAGTGCTCCTGATTTTCTTTTAGTTGGTACTCCGCGAAAGCGTTGAGTTTGGGATTTGGTATATATATTTTATTTGTACATGGGTTTTTCAAACATTTTCCCATTTTGGGTTGTCCAATTTACAAAGGAAACTCTGCCGAAATTTTCAGAAATTATTAATTTATTATTAAAGTGTTTCTTTCAAAAGTGTCAAATCAAAGTATTGTCCATGTAAGTTAGTGATTAATGTAGCCTTGCATTTATTTCCAAGGAGATAAGTGCGGCGGTAACACGCCCGTTGAGTCGAACCTTCGTGGATTTTCCCACATCTCGAGTTTATTAAATGAAAAAGGGTTCGGCTTGGCGGGGTGTTACAAGTTGGTATCGAGCTAAGGTTAGATTCAGGTACGCTATGATCTCCATATCGTGGCGTAAAGGTTCTAAATAGGTTTAATGGGTTGGCTAAAAAGTTAGGTGTAAATGAACCAAGCCGTTTGAGAGTTTGCGCTTTTGCGTGTGTAATGTGAACCTGTTTATGTAAAGTTGTGGCGCATGTGATTTTTATGTTGATTACTAGTTTATGTGTGATGTATCGTGCATTGACTTGTATTTGTTTATGATATGTTTTATTCAAAGTATGTATTTTACAAAACTTATATGATTTGAGAAACCAATTGAATTTCAAACGAGATCTCACTAAGTGAGTTAGTTGGAATTCATTGCCAACAAGTTTGCCCCTTTTGTTTTCTTTGCTCCTCGATTTCGCGAGTTGAGTTGAAGTGGAGTTACAAAAGATGATGGCGGAATGGAGGCTGAATATCTAACGAAGCCATGAAAGCTTGAGATCTGGGTTTTGTCTAAACGAACTTTATTTTTGTTTTCTCGATTAACTTATTGCAAGTTTCGAGGACGAAACTTTTTATAAGGGTGGTAGGATGTAATACCCCGAATTTTAATCTCGTTTTATTAGCCACTAATTATGTTTATTAGTATAATTACGTCCTAAAATTTTTCGAAACTATTCTGATGAAGATTATCTTCTAAAATAAGTATATTTACCTTAGTTATTACGAAAGTGATGTTTATTATGATAAATAATTTTATAATATGATTTATGAAATTAAAAAAATTAAAAAAGAAAAAGAAAAGGAGGAATGAAGAAAGTGAACATCGCCTTCTCTCAACCAACCACCACCTCCCTCTACTCCCTCTTTACTCCCTACTCTAAGCTTCCCTATTTGAACCACCATCCATCATTCCACCTCCATTAATGTCTCCAAACTTTTGTTCTATAAATGCTCAGTAATTGAGCTTTGAAATCTCACAACAACAATTCTCCTTCTCTTTCTCGTCCTTCATTCTCGTCAGAGCCCGAAGCTCGCCGGAGCTAGCTCGCGTTTTCTCTCTCTCTCCCTTTCGTGCGCCCGTTTCTTCCCCTCATCTGTTTGTTGTGGCTCGTTGTGTGTCGTTGTTGTTGCCTCGGTCGTTGTTGTTGTTGCGGTGTGGTTGTTGCTCGCGCCGGAGTTGTCATGGTGGTGATGGTGTAGTTGTTTCTTTTTTTTTTTTGTTGGTCTTGTTGCTTGTTGTGGTTTCGTTCTTTTGCTGTCGAGCTTCCCTGCTCGTGTCTCTCTATCTTCTCTCGCTTGACGCCGGTGCTCGACCAACGCCACCGCCACGACGCCCCTCCTTTGAGTTGCGCCGCTTCACCGCACCTGCGTCGGTGCTCTCTCGCGCTGCCGGAGCTCCGTCCCTCCCCTGTGTTCGTCCTGCTCGGCAGAGCGGAGGTACTACACCCCTTTTTCCTCTTCTTTTTGGTTTCAATTATATATTTTCCTGCTATTTCGAAAATAATGAGAAAATTAGTTATGAAAAATATGATTGAAACAGTGTGATGGTGTTGATTGGACTTGATTGGATTATGTGTATTATGATGAACTTGATTATTTCATCTTAATTATTTCATCTTAAGTTCGGAATATTATGATGAACTTGATTGCAAATTATGTGTATAATTGAAAGGATTTAGATTGATTGATTATATGGGTGTAATTTGAGTGAAGTCATTGTCTTAGCAAGGTTGCCTTATATGTTTTTTTTTCTGTTTGTAGGAGCTGGGGAATTGTAAACTTTTTAGTTTGTATGATCTGATGAATGTTGTAGTATGTAACCGAATTCGAAACTTGTGAGCTTGTTGGTTAAATTTGTCTGATAATGTGCTCTTGATTTTGGTATTCTGTGATATGTGAATGCGTACTGTTTGAACTGCATAAGGTTCAGTTGTGTAGTTGTTATTATTTTTTTTTAGCTTTGTGCTTGAGGATGTGCTTGAGAAGCTAGGTGTTAAAACATGGAAGCCCAGTAGTCATAGTTTCATGTATAAACAACTTTAATTCATAAATAATGCTAATAATATGGTCTCTTAATTTGAAGCCTATGGTGGATAATCTTGTTAATTTAAGAAAGGTGATGGAGTTAGTTTTATATAATTAAGCTAGATTAGAAATACTTGTTATTAGTTAACAATTAAAGAATTTGAAATGTTATGAGTTAATTTGAGACAATCTATCTTTCTTGGTTCTAATGTTAATAGAAAGTTGTTAATCCTTAAATAGTACTCATATTTAATATATTTTGGGTTCCTAGCTATTTAATACATTCTCTCTTCCACTTATCGAGAATGTGTTAAAGCGGGATTTTATATGAAAAAGGGTTGATAGAGTAATTAAAGTATATGAGTTAAGTTTAGATAGTTTAGCTTGATAATTTAGAATTATGATTATGAATTGAGATAAAGTATTGACTCTCAGACAACTTGCTATTATATGACATTTAAAATACACTTTTTAACTATATCAGGTTTCTTATTATATATTTTAATAAGTTGAAAAACGAAGAGAATGCATCTCCGAACTATTAATAGAACTAGATAGAGTTGAATCATGTTTAATGACCCTAATCGAATATGTGAATTATATCACTAATAAGCTTATTATATGGATGTAGTATGAAATAAGTATGCTTTCTGTTTCTTAGGTGATCGAAAAGTGTGAAAGATTACCTTTGTTTTTATGATGGACGAGTTATGAGATTTATACTACGATATATGTTTATGTATTCCGAGTATGCCAAAATATACCTTTTAACTCTGAAACTAACTGAAAGTATGAATGACTCTTAAACAATTTGAGATACGAAAATACTGTTATGTTTCTGTTGTTATTCTTAAAAGTACTTTAAGTTATGAGACATGCTTATTATTACTTTCCATGATTAATGATATGTTTCGCATATGGATTGCGTGAAATGAAATGTTTTATGATGATTATGATGATACGATGCTATGAAATGATTATGATTCTTGAAGTGATAAATGAACTCAAGTGACGGTTGTGTTTATGAAATGAGTTATTGAAACCACTACGAATGGATTGAGATTATGAATGGATTGAGATTATGATGGATTGAATATGTTCACACTTTGGATTGAACAATGATAACGTAATTGTATACGTGATTTATGTGATGACGTAATTATGTACGTGATTTATGTGATGACGTGAATTAAAAGATGTTAATCACGTAAAGTGAAATATCGGAGGGAAATGATGAACAAGGTTGCCCTGTATGAGTGGTTCAAGCGGCCCTACGGGTTCTCTCGGTTACTATGCCGATTATTCAGTTACTTGTCTTCCTTCTATCTTGTTGTGATCCAAGTAGAAGGGGTGTGCACACTAGGGACTCTGTTATTATGGCCATTATGTTATCCGTAGGTGGTTACAGGGGATTGACCCTAGGCCTACAATGTTGAAGTAAGTGGTTACGGGGATTGACCCAGAAACCATTGGCGTTCTCTTTCCTCTCCTTAAATAAGCTGGATTAATTAAGATTAATTATGTAATTAATCATTGTATATATATCTACATGTGAACGTATGGATTATGTGAATATTGCTATGCTGTTGTGATATGGTTATGAATGATGTGAACATGTATTGATTACGTGAGAATCGTAGACACCAAAGCATGTTTTAAGAATGTTTTATGGGTTAGTACTCGGCGTTGTCTCGATGTGTATGTCAATGTTTTGTTTTGTCACTACTTGTGGCCTGTCACTTGGTGGGTGGCAAGTGTTACAATAGTTTCGGAGTTGAAGTTCGGAGCATCTGTTCCAAGATAGAAGCGATTACGTGCTAAGAGTACAGCTATGATTGTTTATGTTTCCTTTGAGGCGAAGACGTTCCACTTTGTAATAGTTAGATAATTAATTGATTTAGTTTCATTTCTAGTTTCGGTTGAGCAATAGTGCTCCTGATTTTCTTTAGCTGGTACTCCGCGAAAGCGTTGAGTTTGGGATTTGGTATATATATTTTATTTGTAACAGGTTTTTCAAACATTTTCCCATTTTGGGTTGTCCAATTTACAAAGGAAACTCTGCCGAAATTTTCAGAAATTATTAATTTATTATTAAAGTGTTTCTTTCAAAAGTGTCAAATCAAAGTATTGTCCATGTAAGTTAGTGATTAATGTAGCCTTGCATTTATTTCCAAGGAGATAAGTGCGGCGGTAACACGCCCGTTGAGTCGAACCTTCGTGGATTTTCCCACATCTCGAGTTTATTAAATGAAAAAGGGTTCGGCTTGGCGGGGTGTTACAAGTTGGTATCGAGCTAAGGTTAGATTCGAGTACGCTATGATCTCCATATCGTGGCGTAAAGGTTCTAAATAGGTTTAATGGGTTGGCTAAAAGTTAGGTGTAAATGAACCAAGCCGTTTGAGAGTTTGCGCTTTTGCGTGTGCAATGTGAACCTGTTTATGTAAAGTTGTGGCGCATGTGATTTTTATGTTGATTACTAGTTTATGTGTGATGTATCGTGCATTGACTTGTATTTGTTTATGATATGTTTTATTCAAAGTATGTATTTTACAAAACTTATATGATTTGAGAAACCAACTGAATTTCAAACGAGATCTCACTAAGTGAGTTAGTTGGAATTCATTGCCAACAAGTTTGCCCCTTTTGTTTTCTTTGCTCCTCGATTTCGCGAGTTGAGTTGAAGTGGAGTTACAAAAGATGATGGCGGAATGGAGGCTGAATATCTAACGAAGCCATGAAAGCTTGAGATCTGGGTTTTGTCTAAACGAACTTTATTTTTGTTTTCTCGATTAACTTATTGCAAGTTTCGAGGACGAAACTTTTTATAAGGGTGGTAGGATGTAATACCCCGAATTTTAATCTCGTTTTATTAGCCACTAATTATGTTTATTAGTATAATTACGTCCTAAAATTTTTCGAAACTATTCTGATGAAGATTATCTTCTAAAATAAGTATATTTACCTTAGTTATTACGAAAGTGATGTTTATTATGATAAATAATTTTATAATATGATTTATGAAATTAAAAAAATTAAAAAAAGAAAAAGAAAAGGAGGAATGAAGAAAGCTGAACATCAGCTTCTCTCAACCAACCACCACCTCCCTCTACTCCCTCTTTACTCCCTACTCTAAGCTTCCCTATTTGAACCACCATCCATCATTCCACCTCCATTAATGTCTCCAAACTTTTGTTCTATAAATGCTCGATAATTGAGCTTTGAAATCTCACAACAACAATTCTCCTTCTCTTTCTCGTCCTTCATTCTCGTCGAGCCCGAAGCTCGCCGGGAGCTAGCTCGCGTTTTCTCTCTCTCTCCCTTTCGTGCGCCGTTTCTTCCCCTCATCCGTTTGTTGTGGCCGCTGTGTGTCGTTGTTGTTGCCCGGTCTCCGTTGTTGTTGCGGTGTGGTTGTTGCTTCGCGCCGGAGTTGTCATGGTGGTGATGGTGTAGTTGTTTCGCTTTTTTTTTTTTGTTGGTCTGTTGCTTGTTGTGGTTTCGTTCTGCCGCCGAGCTTCCCTGCTCGTGTCTCTCTATCTTCTCTCGCTGACGCCGGTGCTCGACCAACGCCACCGCCACGACGCCCCTCCGCCGGAGTTGCGCCGCTTCACCGCACTTTGCGTCGGTGCTCTCTCCGCCGCCGCGGAGCTCCGTCCCCTCCCCGTGTTCGTCCCCGCTCGGTAGAGCAGAGGTACTACACCCCTTTTTCCTCTTCTTTTTGGTTTCAATTATATATTTTCCTGCTATTTCGAAAATAATGAGAAAATTAGTTATGAAAAATATGATTGAAACAAGGTGATGGTGTTGATTGGACTTGATTGGATTATGTGTATTATGATGAACTTGATTATTTCATCTTAATTATTTCATCTTAAGTTCGGAATATTATGATGAACTTGATTGCAAATTATGTGTATAATTGAAAGGATTTAGATTGATTGATTATATGGGTGTAATTTGAGTGAAGTCATTGTCTTAGCAAGGTTGCCTTATATGTTTTTTTTTTTTTCCGTTTGTAGGAGTCGGGGAATTGTAAACTTTTTAGTTTGTATGATCTCGATGAATGTTGTAGTATGTAACCGAATTCGAAACTTGTGAGCTTGTTGGTTAAATTTGTCGATAATGTGCTCTTGATTTTGGTATTCTCGTGATATGTGAATGCGTCTTGTTTGAACCGCATAAGGTTCGGTTGTGTAGTTGTTATTATTTTTTTTTAGCTTTGTGCTTGAGGATGTGCTTGAGAAGCTAGGTGTTAAAACATGGAAGCCCAAGTAGTCATAGTTTCATGTATAAACAACTTTAATTCATAAATAATGCTAATAATATGGTCTCTTAATTTGAAGCCTATGGTGGATAATCTTGTTAATTTAAGAAAGGTGATGGAGTTAGTTTTATATAATTAAGCTAGATTAGAAATACTTGTTATTAGTTAACAATTAAAGAATTTGAAATGTTATGAGTTAATTTGAGACAATCTATCTTTCTTGGTTCTAATGTTAATAGAAAGTTGTTAATCCTTAAATAGTACTCATATTTAATATATTTTGGGTTCCTAGCTATTTAATACATTCTCTCTTCCACTTATCGAGAATGTGTTAAAGCGGGATTTTATATGAAAAAGGGTTGATAGAGTAATTAAAGTATATGAGTTAAGTTTAGATAGTTTAGCTTGATAATTTAGAATTATGATTATGAATTGAGATAAAGTATTGACTCTCAGACAACTTGCTATTATATGACATTTAAAATACACTTTTTAACTATATCAGGTTTCTTATTATATATTTTAATAAGTTGAAAAACGAAGAGAATGCATCTCCGAACTATTAATAGAACTAGATAGAGTTGAATCATGTTTAATGACCCTAATCGAATATGTGAATTATATCACTAATAAGCTTATTATATGGATGTAGTATGAAATAAGTATGCTTTTCGTTTCTTAGGTGATCGAAAAGTGTGAAAGATTACCTTTGTTTTTATGATGGACGAGTTATGAGATTTATACTACGATATATGTTTATGTATTCCGAGTATGCCAAAATATACCTTTTAACTCTGAAACTAACTGAAAGTATGAATGACTCTTAAACAATTTGAGATACGAAAATACTGTTATGTTTCTGTTGTTATTCTTAAAAGTACTTTAAGTTATGAGACATGCTTATTATTACTTTCCATGATTAATGATATGTTTCGCATATGGATTGCGTGAAATGAAATGTTTTATGATGATTATGATGATACGATGCTATGAAATGATTATGATTCTGAAGTGATAAATGAACTCAAGTGACGGTTGTGTTTATGAAATGAGTTATTGAAACCACTACGAATGGATTGAGATTATGAATGGATTGAGATTATGATGGATTGAATATGTTCACACTGGATTGAACAATGATAACGTAATTGTATACGTGATTTATGTGATGACGTAATTATGTACGTGATTTATGTGATGACGTGAATTAAAAGATGTTAATCACGTAAAGTGAAATATCGGAGGGAAATGATGAACAGGTTGCCCTGTATGAGTGGTTCAGCGGCCCCTACAGGTTCTCTGGTTACTATGCTGATTATTCTGTTACTTGTCTTCCTTCTATCTTGTTGTGATCCAAGTAGAAGGGGTGTGCACACTAGGGACTCTGTTATTATGGCCATTATGTTATCCGTAGGTGGTTACAGGGGATTGACCCCGGCCTACAATGTTGAAGTAAGTGGTTACAGGGGATTGACCCGAGCTTCGGGCGTTCTCTTTCCTCTCCTTAAATAACTGGATTAATTAAGATTAATTATGTAATTAATCATTGTATATATATCTACATGTGAACGTATGGATTATGTGAATATTGCTATGCTGTTGTGATATGGTTATGAATGATGTGAACATGTATTGATTACGTGAGAATCGTAGACACCAAAGCATGTTTTAAGAATGTTTTATGGGTTAGTACTCAGCGTTGTGCTGATGTGTATGTCAATGTTTTGTTTTGTCACTACTGTGGCCTGTCACTTGGTGGGTGGCAGTGTTACAATAGTTTCAGGTTGAAGTTCTGGAGCATCTGTTCCAAGATAGAAGCAGTTACGTGCTAAGAGTACAGCTATGATTGTTTATGTTTCCTTTGAGGCGAAGACGTTCCACTTTGTAATAGTTAGATAATTAATTGATTTAGTTTCATTTCTAGTTTCTGGTTGAGCAATAGTGCTCCTGATTTTCTTTAGCTGGTACTCCGCGAAAGCGTTGAGTTTGGGATTTGGTATATATATTTTATTTGTAACAGGTTTTTCAAACATTTTCCCATTTTGGGTTGTCCAATTTACAAAGGAAACTCTGCCGAAATTTTCAGAAATTATTAATTTATTATTAAAGTGTTTCTTTCAAAAGTGTCAAATCAAAGTATTGTCCATGTAAGTTAGTGATTAATGTAGCCTTGCATTTATTTCCAAGGAGATAAGTGCGGCGGTAACACGCCCGTTGAGTCGAACCTTCGTGGATTTTCCCACATCTCGAGTTTATTAAATGAAAAAGGGTTCGGCTTGGCGGGGGTGTTACAAGTTGGTATCAGAGCTAAGGTTAGATTCAGGTACGCTATGATCTCCATATCGTGGCGTAAAGGTTCTAAATAGGTTTAATGGGTTGGCTAAAAAGTTAGGTGTAAATGAACCAAGCCGTTTGAGAGTTTGCGCTTTTGCGTGTGCAATGTGAACCTGTTTATGTAAAGTTGTGGCGCATGTGATTTTTATGTTGATTACTAGTTTATGTGTGATGTATCGTGCATTGACTTGTATTTGTTTATGATATGTTTTATTCAAAGTATGTATTTTACAAAACTTATATGATTTGAGAAACCAACTGAATTTCAAACGAGATCTCACTAAGTGAGTTAGTTGGAATTCATTGCCAACAAGTTTGCCCCTTTTGTTTTCTTTGCTCCTCGATTTCGCGAGTTGAGTTGAAGTGGAGTTACAAAAGATGATGGCGGAATGGAGGCTGAATATCTAACGAAGCCATGAAAGCTTGAGATCTGGGTTTTGTCTAAACGAACTTTATTTTTGTTTTCTCGATTAACTTATTGCAAGTTTCGAGGACGAAACTTTTTATAAGGGTGGTAGGATGTAATACCCCGAATTTTAATCTCGTTTTATTAGCTACTAATTATGTTTATTAGTATAATTACGTCCTAAAATTTTTCGAAACTATTCTGATGAAGATTATCTTCTAAAATAAGTATATTTACCTTAGTTATTACGAAAGTGATGTTTATTATGATAAATAATTTTATAATATGATTTATGAAATTAAAAAAATTAAAAAAAGAAAAAGAAAAGGAGGAATGAAGAAAGCTGAACATCAGCTTCTCTCAACCAACCACCACCTCCCTCTACTCCCTCTTTACTCCCTACTCTAAGCTTCCCTATTTGAACCACCATCCATCATTCCACCTCCATTAATGTCTCCAAACTTTTGTTCTATAAATGCTCAGTAATTGAGCTTTGAAATCTCACAACAACAATTCTCCTTCTCTTTCTCGTCCTTCATTCTCGTCAGAGCCCGAAGCTCGCCGGAGCTAGCTCGCGTTTTCTCTCTCTCTCCCTTTCGTGCGCCGTTTCTTCCCCTCATCCGCTTGTTGTGGCCGCCGTGTGTCGTTGTTGTTGCCTCGGTCGCCGTTGTTGTTGCGGTGTGGTTGTTGCTCGCGCCGGAGTTGTCATGGTGGTGATGGTGTAGTTGTTCGTTTTTTTTTTTTGTTGGTCTTGTTGCTTGTTGTGGTTTCGTTGCTCTTCGCCGAGCTTCCCCGCTCGTGTCTCTCTATCTTCTCTCGCTTGACGCCGGTGCTCGACCAACGCCACCGCCACGACGCCCCTCCGCCCGAGTTGCGCCGCTTCACCGCACTGCGTCGGTGCTCTCTTCCGCCGCCGCCGAGCTCCGTCCCTCCCCCGTGTTCGTCCCCGCTCGCAGAGCAGAGGTACTACACCCCTTTTTCCTCTTCTTTTTGGTTTCAATTATATATTTTCCTGCTATTTCGAAAATAATGAGAAAATTAGTTATGAAAAATATGATTGAAACAGTGTGATGGTGTTGATTGGACTTGATTGGATTATGTGTATTATGATGAACTTGATTATTTCATCTTAATTATTTCATCTTAAGTTCGAATATTATGATGAACTTGATTGCAAATTATGTGTATAATTGAAAGGATTTAGATTGATTGATTATATGGGTGTAATTTGAGTGAAGTCATTGTCTTAGCAAGGTTGCCTTATATGTTTTTTTTTTTTGTTTGTAGGAGCGGGGAATTGTAAACTTTTGAGTTTGTATGATCCGATGAATGTTGTAGTATGTAACCGAATTCGAAACTTGTGAGCTTGTTGGTTAAATTTGTCTCGATAATGTGCTCTTGATTTTGGTATTCTCGTGATATGTGAATGCGTCTTGTTTGAACCGCATAAGGTTCGGTTGTGTAGTTGTTATTATTTTTTTTTAGCTTTGTGCTTGAGGATGTGCTTGAGAAGCTAGGTGTTAAAACATGGAAGCCCAGTAGTCATAGTTTCATGTATAAACAACTTTAATTCATAAATAATGCTAATAATATGGTCTCTTAATTTGAAGCCTATGGTGGATAATCTTGTTAATTTAAGAAAGGTGATGGAGTTAGTTTTATATAATTAAGCTAGATTAGAAATACTTGTTATTAGTTAACAATTAAAGAATTTGAAATGTTATGAGTTAATTTGAGACAATCTATCTTTCTTGGTTCTAATGTTAATAGAAAGTTGTTAATCCTTAAATAGTACTCATATTTAATATATTTTGGGTTCCTAGCTATTTAATACATTCTCTCTTCCACTTATCGAGAATGTGTTAAAGCGGGATTTTATATGAAAAAGGGTTGATAGAGTAATTAAAGTATATGAGTTAAGTTTAGATAGTTTAGCTTGATAATTTAGAATTATGATTATGAATTGAGATAAAGTATTGACTCTCAGACAACTTGCTATTATATGACATTTAAAATACACTTTTTAACTATATCAGGTTTCTTATTATATATTTTAATAAGTTGAAAAACGAAGAGAATGCATCTCCGAACTATTAATAGAACTAGATAGAGTTGAATCATGTTTAATGACCCTAATCGAATATGTGAATTATATCACTAATAAGCTTATTATATGGATGTAGTATGAAATAAGTATGCTTTCTGTTTCTTAGGTGATCGAAAAGTGTGAAAGATTACCTTTGTTTTTATGATGGACGAGTTATGAGATTTATACTACGATATATGTTTATGTATTCCGAGTATGCCAAAATATACCTTTTAACTCTGAAACTAACTGAAAGTATGAATGACTCTTAAACAATTTGAGATACGAAAATACTGTTATGTTTCTGTTGTTATTCTTAAAAGTACTTTAAGTTATGAGACATGCTTATTATTACTTTCCATGATTAATGATATGTTTCGCATATGGATTGCGTGAAATGAAATGTTTTATGATGATTATGATGATACGATGCTATGAAATGATTATGATTCTGAAGTGATAAATGAACTCAAGTGACGGTTGTGTTTATGAAATGAGTTATTGAAACCACTACGAATGGATTGAGATTATGAATGGATTGAGATTATGATGGATTGAATATGTTCACACTGGATTGAACAATGATAACGTAATTGTATACGTGATTTATGTGATGACGTAATTATGTACGTGATTTATGTGATGACGTGAATTAAAAGATGTTAATCACGTAAAGTGAAATATCGGAGGGAAATGATGAACAGGTTGCCCTGTATGAGTGGTTCAATGCCCCTACGGGTTCTCTCGGGTTACTATGCCGATTATTCTCGTTACTTGTCTTCCTTCTATCTTGTTGTGATCCAAGTAGAAGGGGTGTGCACACTAGGGACTCGTTATTATGGCCATTATGTTATCCGTAGGTGGTTACGGGGATTGACCCCGGCCTACAATGTTGAAGTAAGTGGTTACGGGGATTGACCCCGCTCTTCGGCGTTCTCTTTCCTCTCCTTAAATAATCGGATTAATTAAGATTAATTATGTAATTAATCATTGTATATATATCTACATGTGAACGTATGGATTATGTGAATATTGCTATCTTTGTTGTGATATGGTTATGAATGATGTGAACATGTATTGATTACGTGAGAATCGTAGACACCAAAGCATGTTTTAAGAATGTTTTATGGGTTAGTACTCGGCGTTGTCCGATGTGTATGTCAATGTTTTGTTTTGTCACTACTGTGGCCTGTCACTTGGTGGGTGGCAGTGTTACAATAGTTTCAGGTTGAAGTTCTGGAGCATCTGTTCCAAGATAGAAGCAGTTACGTGCTAAGAGTACAGCTATGATTGTTTATGTTTCCTTTGAGGCGAAGACGTTCCACTTTGTAATAGTTAGATAATTAATTGATTTAGTTTCATTTCTAGTTTCTGGTTGAGCAATAGTGCTCCTGATTTTCTTTAGCTGGTACTCCGCGAAAGCGTTGAGTTTGGGATTTGGTATATATATTTTATTTGTAACAGGTTTTTCAAACATTTTCCCATTTTGGGTTGTCCAATTTACAAAGGAAACTCTGCCGAAATTTTCAGAAATTATTAATTTATTATTAAAGTGTTTCTTTCAAAAGTGTCAAATCAAAGTATTGTCCATGTAAGTTAGTGATTAATGTAGCCTTGCATTTATTTCCAAGGAGATAAGTGCGGCGGTAACACGCCCGTTGAGTCGAACCTTCGTGGATTTTCCCACATCTCGAGTTTATTAAATGAAAAAGGGTTCGGCTTGGCGGGGGTGTTACACATGGCCTATGTGCGCCGCACAGACAAAAAGGTCTGAAGCAAATCTGATCCATATTCCCTGATGCAATAATTCGTGGCACGCATGGATAAGGCCTGAAACCCATTTGCGTCGAATTGGCTTAAAGATCCGATGCAAATCGTTGGATACAGCCATTTGCATCGCATTTAACTTATCTTCGACGCATTGACTGGGGGTCCGACGCACGTGAATCTCGCAGCCATTTGCTTTAATTTTTTTCGTCGAATGTGTTACACATCCGATGAATAAAGCATGATTTGCGTCGATGCCAACGTAAATGATGCGCTCCTCCATTTCTGCGTCGATTTACCTGTTGTGCGACGCAATTTAGGAGACGCAAATCAATGTTTTTCTACTAGTGATATAATCATACGAGTAACCCCAATTGTTAACAAAGTAACCTCATTTCTTCATACGAGTAATCTCATTCGTTCATAAGGGTAACCTCATTTAATCATACGATAACTCTATTTAATCATATGAGTAACCCAATTGTTCACAAAAGTAACCTCCATTTATTCATACGAGTAACCTCACTTAATCATACGACCACCCTATTTAGTCATACAACTAACCTCAATTGTTCACAAAAGTAACCTTATTTATTCATATGAGTACCCTCATTCGTTCACGGTTCACAATAGTAACATCATTTAATCATACGACGACCCATTTAATCATACGAGTAACCCCAATTGTTCATAAAAGTAAACCCTTTTATTCATATGAGTTACCTCATTCCCTTCATAAGAGTAAACTGATCAGTATTCTATTTTGTTATAAAAGTAAACTAGTTATTTGTAAGAGTAACACCCTTTTGATGTTAAGAGTAGCCACATATTCTCACAAGTAACTCCATTTATTTATAAGAGTAACTCAATTTGTATATAAGAGTTTGTGCATAAGGGTCAACTTCAAAAGGTCATATCTCACAGTACACTTAGTGGTTGTTTGGTATACAATAAATTATGTAGGCAATGAAAATTCCCATATTTTTCTTATTTGGCTAGTTGCTTGGTTAACAAGAAGTGGGGAAAATAGGAAAAATGAAAATTCATGGGATTTTGAAATTCCCACAAAATGTAGGAATTGATTTACCTACCCTCCCCCTAGTCACTCATAGTTCCTACATAAATTCCTATGAATTACAACTTCCCTTATGACTACCAAACAACTTAGACTAATTCTTAGGAATTTCATAAGGGAATTAAATTCCCACAAACTGTAAATTCCTATGGGAAAATAATTCCCATTGCAACCAAACAAGCACTTAATATCTTGGGAATATTCAAGTTGGATATGAAGATTTGGCTCGATAGCTTTCCAACGCTTGGTCAAAAACTCGATTACGATGAGAAACAAGTGATATATGACCTTTTGGAAATGGGATGACGGGTTGATATGCCCGTGCGCGCGTGGCCACACCTGTACTTATAGGTGTGGTCGGCCGTATGCAAGACACTTTGTTAAAGTATTAATTTTAATAAAAATTGACAACAGAGGTATGAACTTTGGGCGATAATTTTTAAAAGGTTTGAACTATTGATTAACTCTGTGTAGGTCCCAACTTTAGGGGGTCTTAACTTTTAGCGGGCCTCGGTGACTTAAAACCGACAATTTTTTTAAAAATCTCACCTAGTTCCTACTTTCCTCCCTCAATTAACCCTTTTGGTGTGACCCAAGTTTTACAAGTTATGACCTATTAAGCCAGTTTCAAGTCACTAAGGCCCGCTAAAAGTTAAGACCCCCTAAAGTTGGGACCTACACAGGTTAATCAATAGTTCAGACCTTTTAAAAATTATCACCCAAAGTTGAGACCTCTATTGTCAATTTTTCCTAATATACTATAAACACGAGTTTAACAATAGTTAAACTATAATATAAATTAAAACAATAACAATAATATATATTGATAAAAAAAAATGAAAGCAAGAATAAAGTAAGGAAAAAAAATAAAACAAAGGAGAGAGAGAGAGAGAGAAGAACAACTGGCGCACGAATTGAAGGAAGAGGAGAAATGAGGAGCAGCTGGTGGCAGCGGCGTGCGCGAGGCGGAGGGAATTAGGGTGTTGGTTATGTGTTTTCAGTAAGCTCCCTCTAGTCTTTCTGAAAGTAGGATGTCTAATCAATCAACTGTTTGGAGTCATGTGAAAGGAGGTGCACATGAGATTTGTTGTGTCATTGAATAGGATCTGGACAAAGGACAACCCAAACCGTTTATTTTATAAGGAGAATGGGATTTTCAAAATCTATAAAGGATTACATGATTCATGTTGAGAAACTATAGAGAACAGTTGGTTGCTTTGTATTTTGGAAAAATTGTCAACAATAAGTCAACCTTTGCGCGGTCCGCTAAAAATAAGTCAATCTATTGATTTTCCTGGAATAAGCTTACTTTGTTCTTACATAAACTTTTGATAGGTTGAGTTGATAAGTGACCTGTTACTAACCTCTTAAATCGGTAAAATGTGCTACCTGTTATGCTTTTATTGGTTAGATTTTTAAATGTTTCAAAAAAACCAAAACAAAAAAATTTCCCTTTTCTCTCTCCCTATAACCCACCAGTCCACCACTCTCATCTCTCCTTAGTTTCATCCTCCGCCCCCCCTCTCTTTATCACCTTCCATCAGAACCAACACCACATCACTTTATTCTCACCGCTACTCCAAAACCACCACCGACAACACCATTTCCACCATCAATCACCATTGTCAACAAAAAAAAATCCAAATTCAAATTCACCACCACAACCATAAGGAAACCCGTATTCAAAATCATATTATTATTATTATTATTATTATTATTATTATTATTATTATTATTATTATTATTATTATTATTATCATTATTATTATTATTATTATTATTATTATTATTATTATTATTATTATTATTATTATTATTATTACTATTACTATTATTATTATTATTATTATTGTTGTTGTTGTTGTTGTTGTTGTAGCCTAAAATATCTACGGCTCCTTTAGGGACACTTGGGTCCATCAGGGTCGTACACGTGTCCTCTCAGGAAAAATAAAGGGAAAAAGATTTAATCATTGGGTTGTACCTAGTTGGGAGAAAAGACTCACCTTTCTCGCCCAAGGGTTAAGTCAGAGCCCAAAATCCTTAAAGGTGGTTGCAGGTGATTGGTTGATAAACCCTCACAAATCCTATCCTACCAAGTGTCATGGTCTGATTGCTTAGCCAATCAGATGCCACTATTCTAGGGCAATTTTTAAGGATAGCTGTCATACTACAATCACTATAAATACCCCTGAAATCAGAAGAAAGATCATTCAATGCCAACAGTGCAAACTTACTCTGTAGAAATACTCTCACTTTCTCTCTCTAACTCTACTTTTTCCTTTCAACTCCTGATATCTGACTTAAGCTTCGAAGGGGGAACCACCACCCAAACCTCCAGGGTGGGTCCCTTTTTGCAGGTTCGGGAACGAGGCTCAGGCTAAGCCCAAGACGGCTAAAGCATGGTTCGTCCAAAAATCTAAGGCTCGTCCGAAACAATTTCAGTAGGCTTGGTCAATGTTGGCCTTCTCCTTCTTGGTGCAAGGCTCGTCCATAATACAAGGATGAGATAAGCCCAAGAAGGGGGGGGGATAACGCTATCCACCATGAAATTTACTAGGACGAGTCAAGTCTGTAGGACGAGCCACAGTTATCCTTGGCCTCTTTTCAGGGAAGTCAAAGTCGTCCAAAGGTCAGGACGACCTAAGCAATAAAAGCCCTAATAAGGGTTCGTTACTTCAAGACGAGTGTTGCTCCCTCAAGAAAGCCGGCTAAAGCGTGGCTCGTCCATAAACCGCAATATATTAGCCGCTTTCCTTCTTGGGGCAAGACTCGTCCAAGTTTGCAGACCGTCCAAAAGTCAGGACGAGTCTCATTTTTACTTGGCTACATTTTGGAATGTTTTGCGATCGTCCAAAGCCAAGGATGATACTCTTTCCTTAACCAAGTTTGCAGACCGTCCAAAAGTCAGGACGAGTCTCATCTTATACTTAGGCTACATTTTGGATTGTTTTACGATCGTCCAAAGACAAGGATGATACTCGTTCCTTAACCAAGTTTACAGGCCGTCTAAAAATCAGGACGAGTCTCATCTGTACTTGATACTTGCTGTTTCAGTAAGTTGTGAAGACGTCCAAGAAGAGATGGACGAGTCTCAGTTATACTTGATGAAAATTCAAGTGCAATAAGAGAAAAAACAAGCAATTGGCAAAAGGTCATTTCATTATGTACTTGACAAAACATACAACTTAAGTATAAAGCTAGAGGAGATAAAACTACGGCGGCAAACAAGCCAAGAAACTTAGGAAAATAAACCTAAAACTAGGCATCTCCTTGTTTGGGAGTTTCTTGGTCGTCCTCAAGGGCTTCTTCCTCGTCCACACCCTCTTCGTCCGACTCAGAGAATTCAGGAGGTTCTTCAGCAGACACCAGTGCACGGTGAACACTCTCTTGAAATTCCAGACGCCGGACAAAGTTAGGGACCTCACTAGGCTCGGCCAGCATCTCAAAAGCCTTGACGGCCCAGTCTTTGGACGTCTCAATGACTTGATTCAAGCCTTCTTTGGCGTCGTCAAAGGCCTGAGCCGCTTCCTTTTGCAGACGGGCATTCTTCTCCCTTAGGAGGATATTTTCCCTCCTAAGTTGAACCGCGGCTAGTAGAGCAGTATCTCTTTCGCCCTTCAACTCAGCTGAGATGGTGTCCAAGGCCAATTTCAGTTTGTCTTGTTCCTTGTACAGCTTGTTGATAGTAACAAGATAGTTCTTATTGTCGGATTCTAGGACTGCTGATCTCTCCTCCAAGGCCTCCAATGATTGGCGGTGGAGAGTATTAGCCATCTCAATGTCATGGATGGCCTTGTCGCCAGCCGTCGTAGCCAGGTGGACGAGTTGCTTATTTTCTTTCCTAAGCTCCCTCGCCCACTCCTCTGTCAATATACTGCGAGCCAGAAGCTAGATCAACGAAAACAAAGCAAGTCATTAGACGAGTTATAAAAGGAAAAATTTTGTTCAAGTATAAAACAAATGCGGCAACAGATTATACCTCAGCAGCAAGTTGTGACATGTAGCCCACATGCCTAGCTGATGCCCCCCTCAACCCTTTTATGTAGGATTCAGGGTAACATTTGAACAGCTCCTGCTTGAGCTGATCTCGCTCAACTTTTGACATTTTGGCAAAAGCGGCAGAAGACTCCTCGTTCGAGTCTATTGTGGGAGTAGCTGTGGGTAAAGCTGGTCCTTTGCCCTTATCTGAAAAAGGGGGGGGAGTCAGTTCTCTTGATGGGAAAGACTATGGCTTGTCTGTTGGACGGACTCATGGACCGTCCGCCGACCTGCAACGTCCTAACTCTATTTGGATAATACGACTCACCCGACGATAAGGATGTCGCCCTAATGGATTGCGGCATCTGTGAGACCAGCTTCGCCACCGAGCCGCTGAAGCCCGGGTAGTTGTCAGTAGCCGTCTCCGGCTCCGGGAATAACCGAGCCAAGGCCGACTGGGTTCGATTTCGTCTGGATCTGCGGGCGATACATTTAACCGGACCAGCGGGATCGGAACTCTTCACCCCCACCAGTGGGGGCGGCGGCAGGACGGCTCCTCCTTCGGGACCTTGTCCTTTTGGGGAAGCATGGCTTTCTCTCCAACTCCTTTGCCAGCCGGAGTAGTCTTCTCCGTCTTCTTCCTTGTAAAGCCCTTAAACTTTTTTGCTGGAGGCTGGTCCACGGCCGCTGTAGGCCTCTTCTTGGTCGAAGAAGACTTCCCAGGCGGGGGCTTATTGGTAGGGGCATTTTTCTGCAAAAATAAACAAGTTATTATTTGGATCGTCCAAAGAACAAAGTATATAATCAAACTATTGAGCTTCGTACGAGAATCACCCGAAGAAGGAAGGCGTCCATGTTTGGACGGCCACCTTCCTAAGGGACCCTCGTCCAAAGTTTCTTTTTATGACCAGGACAAGAGTTGTGCAAAGCGAGAAGTCGTCCAAAATTTCGAGTCATCTCGGGACGAGAATGGCCCAGAAAGGTGGACGTCCAAACCTGGACGCCCCCCTTCTTCGGGTGATTTTCGTCCAGGGACTGGAAATCAATCAGGACGAACCACTAATGATACTCGTCCAAGGCCACTTAAAGTCACTCAAACGAGAAGGGCCCAAGAAAGGTGGCCGTCCAAACATGGACGCCTTCCTTCTCTGGGTGATTCTCGTCCAAGGATTGGAAAACAACCTGGACGAACCAAATGGTCCTCGTCCAGGGTTATTCAACATCTCAGACGAGAATAGCCCAAGGAAGGTGGTCGTCCAAACATGGACGCCTTCCTTCTTCGGGTGATTCTCGTCCAAGGATTGGAAATCAATCCTTGACGAGTCAGAACGATCCTCGTCAAAAAAAAAAGAAAAAAAATATAGGGTTTTTCTATGCTGTACCCTTGTGTTTTTTCAGTTTCTACGTTGTACCCCAACCTTTTTTAAATTATACAGTACCCTTAAACTTATGTTTTTAAATGCACAGTACCCCAGTAGCTATTTATGCGTTATTAATTTCGTTTATTTTTTTAAATTTAGTGGAACTAATTTAACTTATACATAGTTTAACCATTAGAGAGTATATTTACAAATTAGATTAGTTCCACTGGATTATAAAAAGTAAACGAAATTCATGACGAATAATTAGTAGTAGGGGCATGACGCATTAAAAAAGGTAAGTTTAAGGGTACTGTGTGGAATTTTGAAAAGTTTGGGGTACAACGTAGAAATTGAAGAAACATAAGGGTATAACGTAGAAAAGCTATTACCAGGGTTTCAGCCCTCTTCTCAGCACTGCTCTTGGTGAACTCCTTCCACAGGTTATCAGTAAACTTGGACATACTGATATCTCCCGTCCAAGAATGTTTGAGACGTGCTCTGGCTAGATCTGCAACAAGGAGTAAAAGTGTTAGTGTAATATGGTTATGAACGAGGCAATTTACTTGAGAGGTTTTGAATGTATACCTTTATCTTCGGCCAACCGCAAGCTGGCGGCGACCAAGAAGTCATCATTATAAAACATTTCTTTAAAGGGTATTCAGTTCGCTGGCCCTTTAAAGGATGACTGACCCGGCCTGGAATACTCTTTTATTCTAAAGTACTCCACTACCTCTTCGTCATATTCTAGCCAGGACTGCTTTCGTCCAGTATTCGTGACGGCTCGATTATAAAATTGATAGCCCTCAGTGGCGTAGTCGTTGGCCGCTCGTAGGAAGATGAAGTCCGATTTCCATTTGTGCATCTTTGACGGCTTACCCCAAGCAGTGAGAAAGCCAGGGCGGTTGCAGATGCTCAGCCACGTTCCGTCCACGGCCCCATGACCTTGGCCGCATAACGAATGTGGGTGAAGGCTTGGAGAGAAAGAGCCAGGCCGCGCAGCTCACCGACGGCTATGAAAGTCAGAACGTTGTGCCAAGCATTAGGCGCCAGCTGGTTATGGCCGATGTTGTAATACCTTAGCACTTGTTCTATAAAATCGTGGAGGGGGAACCTTAATCCAGCGTTCAAGGCTAGCTTGTAGACGGCGAAGTGCTTTTTGGGAGCACTCAGAATTGTGGCCTCCTTATTTGGGATGACGAAAGAGAAGCCCGGCATGGGCATGTAAGTAGATAAATAGCTAGGGTCAGGCCCTATCTTCTCTAACCATTTACGATTTACCAAAATAAATGCGGGGTCGTAAAGGGGACCTAAGCGTCTCCTAATCTCAGACGAGGTAGTAGAGGGTTCGTCTGACTCCTCGGCAGTACCGGATTCACTCCCATTATTGTCCTCACCGGCTTCCTCCATATTGACGTCCCTCGCCGGAAGGATCGGCCTCGGGGGTTTATTTGAGGATCTTCAAAATCGCGGTCGGGGAAGGGGGCCGGTCCAAAGGTTGAGCACTTTGGGCCTCCCTCGTCTCATCTGGAACTCGTCCAGTAAATTCCTCCATGTCGGAACTATTTGTTGGAAGTATTACCCTTCGTCTTAGACGAGCCGTTTGCTTGGCGCGCGCCAGATTACCCTGCACAGGTAAAGACTGGATCGTCTGACTTTTTCGGCCAAAACCATAAAAAATATATATATTCGGCCAGAAGAGGCCCAACTCTAGAATGCGCCGAAGATGAAGTACTCTCGGTTCTAGGGTCGAGACAAGCTCTTGGTCGGCTAGGATTATTTGACGAAGAAGAAGATTCCATTTTATTGATTTTCTAAGAAAAAATAAAGAATAAAGGAAAGAAAAAAAAAAGAAGAAAGAAAAGATACCTGACGAAACGCTTGGACGATTCGGTGAAGAAGACTGAGATTGGACGATCACTCTCTCTCTCTAGAAAAATGCAGAGCTTCTCTCTCTAGAAAAATTATCTCAAGGTGTGAAATGATTAAATGAAGGCACACCAAGCATATATATAAGAGGGTAAGAAACCCGCTGAGCCGGTTAAGAATGACCGGAAAAAGTTTAAAACGATCGACTATGACCGGTAAAGCCCAGAAAAGGGCTCGTCATGCCTCTTTTTTGGATTTGAATTAACCACCTCGGGTAAAAGGGTCTTAACTGTCAGATAAGCCAACAGTATAAACCCTTTTAGCGGCAAATGTTGTAGCCTAAAATATCTACGGCTCCTTTAGAGACACTTGGGTCCATCAGGGCCGTACACGTGTCCTCTCAGGAAAAATAAAGGGAAAATGATTTAATCATTGGGTTGTACCCAGTTGGGAGAAAAGACTAACCTTTCTGGCCCAAGGGTAAAGTCAGAGCCCAAAATCCTTAAAGGTGGTTGCAGGTGATTGGTTGATAAACCCTCACAAATCCTATCCTACCAAGTGTCATGGTCTGATTGCTTAGCCAATCAGATGCCACTATTCTAGGGCAATTTTTTAGGATAACTGTCATACTACAATCACTATAAATACCCCTGAAATCAGGAGAAAGATCATTCAATGCAAACAGTGCAAACTTACTCTGTAGAAATACTCTCTCACTTTCTCTCTCTAACTCTACTTTTTCCTTCCAACTTCTGATATCTGGCTTAAGCTTCGGAGGGGGAACTACCACCCAAACCTCCAGGGTGGGTCCCTTTTTGCAGGTTCGGGAACGAGGCTCAGGCTCGGACAGGACCGATTCAGACGTTGTTGCACAAGTCTCCAAGTGAAGAACATCTAAGGGAAACTAGTTTACTTGCTGGACAAGAAAGCTAAACCAGTAGCTACTTGTTGGTTAAGTGACTAAACAATTATTATTATTATTATTATTATTATTACTATTATTATTACTATTATTATTATTATTATTACTATTATTATTATTACTATTATTATTATTATTATAACTACTGCTATTATTATTATTATTATTATTATTATTATTATTATTATTATTATTATTATTATTATTATTATTATTATTAATAAGATTTTAGGCAATGTCACTTTTAAACTTTTTGGAGGGTATTTTTTGACCCATTGAATATCAAAAAGGGGGACAAGTGATAAAAAGAGTAAATTTTGGTGAAAGAAGCGAAAGATAGAAAAGTAATACTCCATCCGATTTATTTTGTAGTTCCTATTTTGAATAGTTTTGTGAGAGAAAATTGGTTAAAGTAGGAAGAACTTTCGGAAACGAAGGGAGTATTACTTTTTTGGTGGGTGAAGAACTCCAAATAAATAAGTTTAAACAATGTAGCAATTAAAAAAAAGAACATTTAAGGAAAATGTAGCAATTAAAAGAAACAAAAGGAGTATTCTAAATTTCCTAATAATCTTCTTCCATATGATCTCCAACCTCGTCATTTTCTTCCACCTCATCTTCATTATTATCTTCACCACCAGCTTCATGTGCATCATTCAGTTTAACATCTCTCCATATTAGCCTTGCTAAGGCTTTTCGTCTTTCAAACATGGAAGCTTTTCAATGGTCATCAAACATCCCTACATCAACACTTCCACAAACATTTGCTTCATGTTGCACAATTGGTATTCCAAACTTGTGCATTTTTATGAAATTATGAAGTGTGCAAGTGGCAACAATAATAGACATCTGATACTTTTATGACATTTGTGGCATATTATGAAGAGTGTTCCACCTTTTCTTTAAGTGACCAAATGCGCATTCAATGGACATTCTCAGTGATGAATGTCGATAGTTGAAATGTTCTAGCATTCCTTTAGGTGGGCTCTTCTTATATTCCGGTATGTGGTATCTAATTAAGCGAACCGGAGACATGTATCCAACAGTATTCGGGTATCCAAAATCCACCAAAATAATATTTTCCTATACATTGCAACAACAATTACATTAGAATCCATGATTATTAAGTTATGGAAGGAAAATATATACATTTACCTAGTGGTGGATGCGGAAACACGTATTTTGAATTAGTTAAAGCATCCCTCCATACAGTAATATCATGAGCACTTCCTTCCCATCCCACATGGATAAATGTGAAAATTTTATCAAACGAACAACATGCCATGCCATGTCAAGCGTGATGCTATGATGATTTTGAAATTGAACAAAACAAATAAACGAGCAAATTAAACGAAAATACACAACAAATTGATTGAGAAATAGATAAACCTTACCTTTAGAGGGGAGGAGATCGAATCTTCAACGTCAGAAAAGAGGAGCACGTCTTCAAATTTGAGAGATAGGAGAAGAGGGAGCTGACGTTAGAGAGAGGAGTAGTGAGAGTGAGAGTGAGAATGAGAATGAGAGTGAGAGTGAGAGTATATATTGGAATAATTTTAGTGGGTTGTTTGGAAGTTAGGAGTAATTTTAGGCAAGTCATTAATATAGTTAATTATCATTAATATTATTAATAATAGTTAAATATATGTAAATATAGTTTTGTATTTTGTAAATTAGGCAAGTCAATATTATGTTCCTTAGAATTAGGAGTCATGCATGCTACTGTTACTATTCTATAGTATTAGGCGTGAAGCATGCTATTGGTTTTATATATATTGACTTGCGAATAGCAATCTTGGAGGAAATTATTCTATTAGAGTAATAATATTGTTACGTCATATCATTATTATTCTACTTGCTATTATTAATATTACTCAATTCATAAGAATATTATTATGCATATTATTAGTATTAGTATTAATATTATTACTATTATCATTAATATTATTAATTATTATCATTATCAATAATGATAAAAATATTACTCTACTTGTAATTATTAGTAATACTCAATTTAGTTCAATTCAGTTCAGTTCAGACCTATTCATTTCAGTTCAGTTCAGATCTATTCATTTCATTTCAGTTTAGTTGAGTTCATACCTATTCAGTCCAAAAGAACAGAGCCTTAGAGTTCCAATCACTGTATCTCCTCCAATCACAACCTGCCTGTTAGGCCTTTTCAATTCTTTCGATTTTGATAATTTCATTAAAGTTCAAAAGGAGTTGCTTTTCCAAATTATTAAGAAAAACTGAATTTTTTTTGGAAAGAAAATCCTGAATGCCCTTTAATCTAGCAAGAATACGCTTTTTTTGATGAAATATGGCATTATAATCCGTATTAACCCATTTTCTAACTTTGGTTATAAAATTATCTCTACTTTGTTTGAAGTTAAAGATGAAGTTGCTTGAGAGAGAAATTATGCGTTTTCAGGGATTACATTTACTTCACCTGAGCAACTGACAAAGTTCTTCAATTACATTCGCTTTTTGGTAGATTGCAGCAGAGTAAATTGGAGTAATTGAAGTAATTGTAGAGGTTGTATCAATTAATGGGAGTTTGAAGAGAGAAGGAGAAGAGATGGTGGAGAGAGAGTGTGAAAATCGAAGGGGAGATGAAAAGAACAAAGGAGGAAAAAAGGGTTAAAAAATCAAGTGAGGGCACGTGTTTTGGTCAACGCCAGATTTTTTTGGTCATTCCCGTATTCTGGCCATTGATACCCTTTGACATAAAAAAATTAATCACCAATATTTTTTTATTAGGTAGTTTCTTGCTTTATTAGGTATATTTTGACAAATTTTTCAAATTATTATTATGAGATGGAGTAACTTTTTGATATAAAATTCATCACTTACACTTATGCTAGAATTAGGGTAAGCTTGTGTATTTCATTAATCAGCAAAGAATATATATATACAAGAGAATAAGGAAACCCTTACTAACTAGGAAACAATCAATGTAATCATGCCTAAATATATACCGAGAATATTGCCTAATAATACTCTAACACCCCCCCTCAAGTTGGAGCGTGCAGGTCACAAATGCCCAACTTGGACATGAGAAACTCGAATTGCTTTCGTCCAAGGGCCTTGGTGAATACATCAGCGAGTTGATCCGTGGTAGGAACATAAGAGGGAGCAATGAGACCCTCTTGAATAACATCACGAACAAAGTGACAGTCAACCTCGATATGCTTAGTGCGCTCATGAAAGACCGGATTGTTGGCAATATGTAAAGCAGACTGACTGTCACAGTAGAGAGGGATAGCCTTAGGATGATGCACCCCGAGACTCAACAAGAGACCTTTGAGCCATTTTAGCTCACAGGTAACGGAGGCCATAGAACGGTATTCAGCTTCAGCAGAAGATCGAGAAACAGTATGCTGCTTCTTAGTCCTCCAAGAGATAGGGGAAGAACCAAGAAACACTAACCAGCCTGTGAGAGACCGACGAGTAACAGGACAAGCGGCCCAATCAGAGTCACACCACCCTTGAAGAGATAAATCACAATCAGAACGAAGAAGAATACCTTGACCCGGACAACCCTTTAGATAACGCACAACACGATGCGCCCCTTCCAAGTGAGTCTGCGTAGGAGCATGCATAAATTGAGAAAGAACATGAACCGCATAAGTCAGATCAGGACGGGTGACAGCAAGATAAATCAACCGACCCATGAGGCGACGGTAGGGCTCCGGATCAGCAAGAAGAGGGCCATCATTACGGCCAAAGTGATGGTTTTGTTCAATGGGAGTGACCGCGGGCTTTGAGCCAAGTAAACCGGTTTCGGAAACAATGTCAAGAGCATACTTCCGTTGGCACAAGAAAAGACCGGATGAGCTGCGGGCGACTTCAATGCCCAAAAAATACTTGAGAACACCAAGATCCTTCATATGAAAGCAATGGCCCAGATAGACCTTAAAGGCATGTAGAGCAGCGGAGTCATTACCAGAGAGAATGAGATCATCGACATACACCAAAACATTAATCTGCACATCGTTTTTAGTGTATGTGAACAAAGAATAATCAGAGTATGATTGACAGAAGCCATAAGCCTTAAGTGCGGAAACTAACTTTGCAAACCAACAGCGAGGGGCTTGTTTCAAGCCATAAAGAGATTTGCGTAAACGGCAAACCATATTAGAAGAGCCCGACTCGAAGCCAGGAGGAAGTTTCATGTAAACCTCCTCACTAAGATCGCCATGAAGGAAAGCGTTATGAACATCCATTTGATGCAACTCCCAATTTTTAGAGGCAGCAATAGCTAAGAAAGCACGAACAGTAACCATCTTGGCCACGGGAGCAAAGGTCTCAGTATAATCCAGACCTTCAGTTTGATGATTGCCAAAGACCACTAAACGAGCTTTGAAGCGTTCAATGCTTCCATCAGAGTTATATTTTATTTTATACACCCACTTGCTCCCAAGAGCCTTTTTACCGGCAGGAAGAGTTTCCATCGACCAGGTGCCATTGTTTTCAAGAGCAACAATTTCATTCTTCATAGCTTGTTGCCATTCTGGATGTGTCATGGCCTCTTTAAAGGACAGTGGTTCAGTGCCTGCAGTGATAGCCGCCAAGAAGTGGCGATGTTTCATAGAAAAATTGTCACAACTAATATAATGTGCTATAGGAAAAGGCGTACCTGAGGATGCTGACGGAGTAGGAGAAGAGAGAGATGGACTTTTAGGACAACCTGATGTAGAGCGAATACCCATAGTTGTACAAGTAACAAAGTCCTTTAAACGGGTGGAGGGCAACTTGGCCCGCATTCCACGGCCCAAAGTCGATACACCCTCATCAATAGATACCGGCGGCCCATCCGTGGGCTGGACCTGGGTCTGCTGCGCAACAGCGAGTGGATCTCGCGGGCTCAGGTCAGTGGGGGGCGTATCATGGGCCTGCTGCTCAACCACGAGCTCGTCCCGCACGGCAGCCGGGAGGGCGGATCATGGACTCCGCGCCCAAAGGAGGAGCGAAGAAACGGCTGCTGGGCCGGCCATGGGGGCTCGGGCTCCAGATATGCATCCCAATCAAGGCAGGGAGCAGAGTCCATGATAGGAGTAGAAGAAATACCATGACGAGTGTCGGGAGCCAGATAAGGGAAGACATTTTCAATAAATTTCACATCCCGGGACACAAAATATTGATGAAGCTCAAGATCATAAAGTAACCACCCTTTTTTAGCAAATGGGTAACCCACAAACACACACAGTGCGACTACGACTCGCAAACTTATCCCCCTTAGAACGTTGATTGTGAGCAAAGCAAAGACAACCAAAAACTTTCAATTCATCAAAATGAGGAGGCACACCAAAAAGTAATTCGTATGGGGTTTTTTTGTGAAGCAACATAGATGGAGTACGATTAATAATATGAGCAGCGGCTAAGGTACACTCACCCCAAAAGGCAAGGGGAAGATGGGCTTGGAAACGTAGAGCGCGAGCAACATTTAGAATATGTTGATGCTTGCGTTCTACCCTTCCGTTTTGTTGAGGAGTACCCACACATGATTTTTGGAAAATAATCCCCACAGCAGTAAAATAGGACTCAAGGCAAGCAAATTCCGTCCCATTGTCACTACGAACAGTTTTAATGTCTTGAGAGAATTGTCGTTTAATCATAGCAATAAAAGACATGAATAAACGAAACACTTCAGTTTTGTCAACCATTAAATAAACCCAGACAGCTCGAGAATAATCATCAACTAATGTCAAGAAATAACGAGATCCACAAGAGGAGGGTGTCGAGTAAGGACCCCATAAATCACAATGAACCATCTCAAAAATCCGAGAGGCTTTATTTTCACTTAAAGAAAAACTACACCGAGGCTGCTTAGCTTTATGACACACAACACAACCTTTATCTAAATGAGGTGCAGTAGAAACAAAAGGAAGTAACTTCACCACAGCTTCAGAAGGATGCCCCAATCGCATGTGCCAGAGAGCCAAATCCGAAGAAGCCGAACTATCAACAGAGACCGCAAGAGCGGTAGGGTGCTGCAGAAGATAGTAAAGTCCATCCCGTCTCTCACCCGTTCCAATCAGCGCCCTCGAATGAAGGTCCTGAATAGCACAGATATTAGTAGAAAAAGTGACAAAGCAAGACAAAGCATCACTGAGTTGAGTGACAGAAATCAAATTACACTGCAGGGTAGGAACATATAATACATTATGCAAAGTAAGAGTGGCACTCAAGTGAACAGTGCCGGATTGGGTAGCAAGAACGGAGGTCCCATTAGGAAGACCAACAGGACATTCATCAATAGAAACAATATCACACAATTTAGAGAGATCACCCGTGACATGATGAGAGCATCCAGTATCAATAATCCACGAAGAAAGCTCGAACTTACCATTCAACCGGTTCGAGGGAGTAGATGAGGCATTACCAAACGCAGCAAAGAAGGCCTGCCACTGGTCGGGTGTAATGGCGGGTGCTGTTGCCAACGCAGTGCTGCTGCCAACCACAGGATCAGTGGTGACGTTAGCGCGAGCTGGAGCCAGGCCACGCCCAGCAGTAGACGCAGCAGACCCGGAGCGGGCACGCGTAGAGGAGCGCGCGGCGTCGGCTTTGTGACCAAATTTTTCGTACCACCAATCAGGGGTACCATGGAGGGAGAAACAAGTAGTATCATCATGGCCAGATTTATGGCAGTGAGAGCAGACGAGATTACCTCGGGAAGGACGCGACATAACTAGACCGCGACCTCGACCTTCTGTGCGAAGAGCAAAACCAACGACTTCTGGCTTTTCGTCCTTAGTGCGAGTGAAACCTCGCACACGTTCCTCTTGAGAAACCTGCTGGAATGCCTTATTGAGGGTAGGCAGCGGATCTTGAGCAAGCAAAGAGGAACGAAGAGTTCCATAATAATCAGAATAAAGGCCAAAGAGAAATTGGTGAAGATGGTCATTATCGCGACGTTGTTGTAAAAGAGGACCAAGATCACCACATTTACAAACAAGAGGGGGCTCGTGGAGAGCCAATTCATCCCACAAAACTTTTAATTTACCAAAATACGTGGCTACGGGCATTGTTTTGGTTTGTTCACATCGAATGATTTCAGATTTGAGTTGATGTATACGAGTGCCATTAACAACCGAGTAACGTTCGTGGAGGTCATCCCACAAAGTTTTAGCATTGTCATAGTAAGAAAGTGTAGAACTAACCTCGGGATCAATAGTATTGGTAATCCAGGAAACCAACATGTAGTGAATGGTGTTCCAGTCATCCTCCGTACATGGTGGCGTGGGAGCGACGATGGATCCGTCGAGGAATCCATATTTTCGGCGAGAGCAAAGAGCAACTCGAATGGCACGAGCCCAAGTGTCGAAATTATCGGCTTTCAGACGAGCCGGAGTAATAAAATCACCAGGACGATCTTGAGGTCCTAAAAAAATGGTGAATTGGGTTCAATTTTTGGTTGAGAGGGCGGTGGCTTTGGTGTATCGTCACCGGCCATGTTAGCCGTAGGTGGCTAAAAATTTGAGTTAGAGTGATGGTTTGTAAAGTTGGGTGGCTCTTGATACCATGCTAGAAATAGGGTAAGCTTGTGTATTTCATTAATCAGCAAAGAATATATATATACAAGAGAATAAGGAAACCCTTACTAACTAGGAAACAATCAAAGTAATCATGCCTAAATATATACCGAGAATATTGCCTAATAATACTCTAACAACTTAAATCTATTTAAGATAAAAAAAATTACCTTTTGTTTAAGTGCATGTTTGACACTAGCTTTTTAGGTAGTGGGTAAGGTTTAACCTTGTCAAACCACTATTTTAGAAATAAAAGAAGTGTTTGAAAAAGTAGCACTTGTTTTAGAGGACAACGTTTTACATGCTTTTAACAAATGGTAGATATACTAACGTTTCAGATTGGCAAAGTATCGGCTCAATTTTTCTGTCAACCTCTTTATATTAGTAATATGTTTCAAATTATATAAGAAATTTGAAGATAGTATAAATATTTAAGTATAAAGCACAACCTATATAATATACCACTATGAAGTAAAATTTAAAAGGATTAAACTCCTCTCCTTGCTATTACTTACTAGTAATTATCATGTTTATGTGATTAATATGTATTTTAAAAGTATGCCCAATTAGCCACTATATTGAAATATTAAATTACAGTGATACATTCAAAATAATACATTATGTTGTTTATTTTTCCCAACAACTAGTTTTACCAATCACTTATACTTTAAACAACTACTTTGACAGCTAATAACCTCTACCTACTGATAATGTACCACTACCGCTAGTAAAACAACTAACTGCTATTACGATTGCTAACAACTACCACAACAACTACTTTTACCAAACACATTATAAAAGCAACATTTTTCTAACTTAATAAGTGACCCATTTTAGCTAAAACTCCATTAGCTCACATTTATTATTCATACAATACTAATTGATAAAAAATTATAATAGAAAAATTAGTTATCCAACTAAACAAATAATGAAAAATATGTAGATCAATTGGTACTAAAATAAAATGTAGCATGAAGGCTCTAAATAATTGAGGATTATGTGTGTTCAGTTGATCACTCATGTCGTACAAGTCGAGATCTGCGAATTCATACATCATACACCTGTGTGTACCAAAGACTAATTTTTGCTCATTTGCTTATTTGGAACTCTCTTTTTTTAGTACATTTTGCTCACTTGGACGATTTCAAATGAGCAATGAGCACAAAAAAAAAGCTTTAGGTATACCATGCTCACGGTACACCCGGGTATATGATAAATTTTTCGTGACATCAGCTGCTAGTCTCAATTCTCATCTGAACTGTTCTGCTTGTATACCACATCTCGATCCCAGGCGTGGTTCGACCTTCATCAAACTTGTGTAACAAAGGATAATCTCAAAACAAACCTAACAAAAGTCATCATATACATATAAAAGTGTAATTTTTCTTAACCATTAAAGTTGAGGGGGAAAGCAAAAATTACAACCTGCTTGAATTCTCCGGCTTTATTGGAACTCAAAGTGAGTTTGTATTGAATTTGTGTCTGATTGATTATAGTGATTCAGCAACGTAATTCATATCCAACCTTTTCTCGTGGCACCCCAATAGAACAAGAAAGTGCTATTTCAAGCGTACATGTCTAGCCCTCCAAGGCTCCAAGCCTCCAACATCACTGCTTCTGTCTCCTTGATTTCTATGTCTTGGAGAAGAGCTTCTTTTACAAAGAAATAGCCATAGGCTCAATCCCCCTTCGGACGTGTCGACATTTTGAGTAAAAGAATCCTGGTCTGTAGTCTATATCTATAGTCTATGACTTATATCAACTATTTTTATAAAAAATCCTAGTCTGAAAGTTAATTTCTTTTCAAATTTCAAAACTGACAAATTAGGGTTTTTTGTCAGAAAGGACCTAATAAAATACAAGTTTTATAAGAAAGGATCTAATAAAAAAAATTTGTCTAAAAGGACCTATTAAAATACTTTCGATTGTTAACAGGAATCAGTTTATGAATTTCAGGCCAAAATTACCATATTCCGGCGTTGACTTTTTGCAATTGGGACACCACAACTACATTTGACAGGAATTTTATTGCTTGAAGATGATTTCGCAGACATTTTCCTTCGATTTCTGAAAAAAATTTAGAGTTTTTTGGCCTTAAATTCATAAACTGATCCCTATTAACAATCGGAAATATTTTAATAGGTCCTTTTAGACAAAAAAAATTTTATTAGGTCCTTCTCTACAAAACTTGTATTTTATTAGGTCATTTCTGACAAAAAACCCGACAAATTATTATAAACATCCAATAGAACAAGAAATTCAAATTCATTACCATTCACCAATTTTTTCATTCCATCCTCGTAGTATTCATTCTCATATAAATTTTTATCTCTTCTATAGTTTCTTTGTTTCTCAATATATCATGTATGCACCACTATGATAAACTCTAACACACTAATGCATGAGAGTGAGGGATAACTCAGTTGGTTAGAGCTCCCCTTCCAATTTCAGAAGTTCCCGGTATCGCTTCTCATCCCCACTCTTGTGGCTCTCTAAACACCAAAAAAAATACAGACTAATGTATAATTTTGACCATTAATATTATTAATGATATATCATAAAATTACAAAAAAATGATATATTGAAATTATAAATTAAAATTAACCCAGCATCAATTAAAAAAATGACATTTATTTTTACATATTAGTAATTAAATATGATTAAAATCAATATATAAATAGTGTGATATGCCAAAATGATGCTGTTAATGAGAAACAAAGAAAGCCTTATGAAAATTTATCATCAAACTGACAAGCTTTATTTGACTCCGGAAAAGTAATGGAACAACGAATAATTAGGAGCAAAGGGAGTATCTTTTCTTTGTGAGTCTAATTAATTGATCATTCTATGGTACCCCATATCTAAAATCTCGAATCCACCATTGGAAATAAGGTCACCGGGATAATTACAGTGACTATATAAGAAGAAAAAAAAGGTAACTATTATGTCAAATGGGTAAATCCGTAAATATCTATCTATACTAATATATTAAAAGGCGTTTCTCACAATAAAAAATTAGAAAATGCATGGTATGAGATTTGATCCCATAACCTCAAGCTTGTATATTAAAGCCTTAACCACTAAACCAAGTAATGTTTTGTGTTATAATTTCAAAGTAAATTACTATTAACTTAAAATTATGATTACCGGGACATCGCCCAGGCCTAAAAACTAGTTACAAGCCTACAACGAGTAGTTATGTGTTACAATTGTGACTACATGATAAAAAGGGAAAATAATTCAAATGTTGTTATTGTGACTAAATAATAATTAATATCTTACTTCTTAATTCCTTTCCAATTTATTTGCAACATATGGACTTTCATGTCTTCCGATGCTAGGGGTGTCAAAAACAGATCCGACCCACGGGTCCACCCGCATCCGGTCGGCATCCGATATGTTCCGATCCAACATAATCAGGTTCCCAAACTGATCCATTCCGATCCGAAATCAACCCAACGCAATTATACGCGAGCATATTAGAACCCAACCCAATATGTTACCGACCCAAACTTAACTCAAACCAGTTAGACTTGAGAAGCAAAATCCGAACCCAATATGCATCCGACTCAAAGTCAACCCATATCCAATTAGACCCGAAAAAACCCCATTAAGACCCAACCCATTATAACCCGAACCATGTCAACCCAACACATTACCAACCCGATATTATCAATATAATATGTTTTCCTCATAACGTTAGTTCATGTTGTTATAAATATAAGGTTAAAAAAATGTTACTAATAAATCTCTCTATGTATTTTGTCTCATATATGAATATATATTTTGTTATATATGAAGTTGTGAACTTATTAATGAAGTTTTTTATTTATTAATATTTATTAAGTTAATAATTGTAATGGTTTAAACTATATAGTATAATTATTAGTTTTCATCATCATTTATATATTTCTCGCGTTGTTGCTCACACATGTGTGTATGTTCACCGACATGAACCTCGTCCGACATCGTCGATAACCCCAAACGGACAGACTCAAACATATAATGGCCCGGTCTAATTCCACCCTAATCTGATTTGAGTCGACCCAAGTAGATCCGAACATGACCTGATGTGACCCAAGTTCATCTGAATCCAACTTGATCTGGACAAACCCATTCAGAATCCGACCCAGGGCAACCTGTTGTGACTCTAAGTCAATGTTATTTTGATGATGATAAACACTCTATGCTATAACATGTATGTGTGTAACAGTGATCAAAGAAAGCTATCAAGATTGGATGTTCATGAAAGATCAAGAACTTGAAGATATATATGGAAGCTTAGGTCTAGTTATGTTCTTAGTCATGTTTATGCAATGTAATTAACGTATTGGAACTTTGTGCTAAACTAGAAATATGAAATTAGGATGATTAACTATTTTCTTAGAGTTAAGAAAATAGGTAATTATATTAATTTCATGTTTCTATATTTAAAGAATATAAAAAGGGGAGTTTTTAATTTCGAAAAGTAGTTTTGAAAGGAAAATATTTTTTACAAAGATTTTCAGATAAAGAGTTTTGTAAAAACTGATTTTAAAGAAAACGTTTCTTTAAAAATATTTTCGGAAAAAAAGAGTTTTAAAAAAATCTGATTTTTAAGAACAAGATTTTATAAAAGATAAAATGCGAAAAAAAAGAAAAAGAAGAGTTTTAATAAAAAAAAACTGATTTTAAAGAAAACGTTTCTTTAAAAGATTTTCTAAAAAGATTGTTTGTAAAAAGAGAAAAACTGATTTTTAATGATAACGATTTTTATAAAGTTTGTTTTAGATAAAAACTGATTTAAAATCTGATTTAGAGTTGGCATAAGATATGGAGGAATCCTTAACATACAAGGAGTAAAGGAAATCAGTTTTTTATAAAAGATAAAATTGGATTTTGAAAAGGAAAAGAATTTCATCCCTTTATTTTAGGAATAAAAATTGTTCAAAAAGATAATACATCTTGAAGAAAGATTTTTATTCAGCTGATTGAATTATATAAGGGATAGAAATCATTGGAGCAAACCACGTTTTCAGATTTGGAGAGATAAAGATTTTGAGAGCGGAAAACGATCTCCAAGAGCACAGTGTACGACACAGAGTTCTAGTAAGTTAAGGTTTCTAAACAAAGCTTGAAACGATCCTCTATTTGCTTGAATAAGAAGCACGTCTTTGAGGAATCTTTCTTTCTGTAATTCTTATATTATAGGAGAGTAGCAACACTTAGGGTTAAGTGTTGGGGAGCACTGCTAGGGTTAGTAGTGGGGGAATCGAATTGTATCAAGAGTTTGATATTTTACGATTCAAATAATAAAAGAGTAGTTTGTGTGGACGTAGATCTCAGAGGTGAGATTGAACCACGTTAAATTCCAATGTTTTATTATTTGATTTCATTGTTTTCTTGTTTGATACAATTTCGTTCGAGCAAAAACATTAATCGGAGAATGTACGAGTGAATAACACAGTGCACAACACTGTGCCATAAGAGTGTTTTTGCGAAAATCGATTAGATTTAGCCACTCAATTCAACCCTCCCTTTTTTGAGTGTCACCTTGTGTTCCAACAAGTGGTATCAGAGCAGGCTATTCTCGAAAGGCTCATTCCTAGAGAATAGAAGTCATGAACATGCAAGATGACTCTCGAGAAAGACACTCAAAGTGTCCGATTTTCAACGGAAAAAATTACGGATGGTGGAAGGCTAGGATGAGGATCTAAATCCAAGGATTGGACTATGAATGCTGGAAAGACATAAGAAAAGGATCAATCCTTATCCAAACCAAAAATGCCGAAGGACGAATGGTCGACAAGGATGAAGATGACTATAATTCGAGTGACTATGCAAAAGCCGAAAAAAACTTCAAAGCTATGAGTATTCTCCAATATGGAATTGGACCTGATGAATACTCAAGGATCTCGGCTTGTACTACAGCAAAAGAAATATGGGACACGCTGGAGTTGGCCCACGAAGGTACGAATGAGGTAAAACAATCTAGAATAGATTTGCTTGTCCAACAATATGAATTATTTACTATGAATAAGGACGAATCTATTAAAGAGATGTTCACTAGATTTACACTAATCACTAATGAATTACGTTCTCTAGGCAAATCATATACTTTTGAAGATTTAGTGAGAAAGGTGTTAAGAAGTTTAACAAATCGATGGCTCCCAAAAATAACCGCTATTCAAGAAGCTAAAGATTTGAGTAAACTTTCACTAGAACAACTTATTGGATCATTAATGACTCATGAACTTGTCTTAGATTCTAAAACTAATGAACCAAAAAGTAAATGTATAGCCTTGAGAACTGAATTGGAAATTGAAAATAGTGATAGTGATGATGATATTGATTTTCTTTCTTACAAACAAAACAAAACTGGTTTGGGATATACGAGTCGGCAACACAAACGTACCGACACAAGCTTGAAATTTCGAAAGAGACTTTCGTAAAAGAAAATATGTTGATCTACCTGAATATTTGATTTGCAACTTTTGTGGAAAAAATGGACACTTTATGGAGAACTGTAATATCAAGAAAAGGAGTGTTGCGAAATATGTAAAGTATGTAACTCATATATGGGTTAGAAAAGACTTATTAGAAGCTCAACGAAAGAAAAAGGGACCCAAACAGATTTGGGTTCCTAAAATTAACAAGTGATCTTTTTGCGAGCAAACTGAGAGGAAGCAACCTATGGTATCTCCACAAGGGTCGCTCAAGACATATGATCGGTGATAAATCTCAATTCCTTGCACTAGTAGCCTACCATGGAGGTTGTGTTACATTTGGCGACAACAAAAAGGGAGAAATAAGTGGTATTGAAAACGTCGGTAAATCCCTAACACACTCCATAGAGAATGTGATGTTGGTAAGTGGTTTGAAAAAATTTGTTAAGCATATCCCCATTGTGTGATCAAGGTAATTCTGTTGAATTTCATGCATGAATATTTTACAAGACAATTTGTGGCTTTGGGATTAATTTCTGGAAATTAGTTGAGTATTATGCTTGTTGTCCTCCTTTAAATATGTTAATTGGAGTAGGAGTGCATGTCTTTGTGAAACACTGTGAGAAAAAGTCTACTTGATATAAAAAGGACTCGTAATGGTCTAATGATGCTGTCCTAATGTCATGATACTAAGTTGCCGAACTAATGAGCTATATGATCCTAAGTTGCCGAATTATTGAGCTATGAAATGCTAATTCTTTCTCCTATGGCAAGCTTGATCTTTATCCCGATATTCTGATTTTCTATTTATGAGTTTGACATTTGTGCCTCATTATTTCTTTCTTCCATATGTCTCACCTTATCGTCATTTCCCTATTATTATCCTTCTTTTCCTCACCCATTGATCCAAAGTTCAACAAGTGTTTTTAATCTTGATTAATGATAATTTATGGGGCAATAACATCTTGATAAGATGATGGAAGAAAAGGACGTATCAGTTAAAGGGGAACATGAAAAGGTTGGAATAAAACACAAATACGTGAAAGAATGAAAAGTACTCATTCACACTGTGCAAGGCACAGTGCCAGGAGATGCATAAAAAAAAAATGAGGTCTGAATTAAATTATTATCTTTGATCTCTTATTGATTGACTCTAAGAATATTGTATGGTCTGCTTCTCCTTCAAAAAAAAAAAGGAAAAGAAAAGAAAAGAAAAGGAGACCAAGACACTTATTTTAGATAAGTCCTAGAGTTCAATTCAAATGTGAAGAAAATTATCAAAGTTTTGAAAATCATCATTTTGGATTCTAGTATATCCGAAGATTAGTTATATTTGGAAGGGGATAGATTGTTCACTGGCAAAGAAACACACACAGTGCCACAGTGAAGAAAGTCATATGATGTTTATTTGCGGAAGTTGAAAATCTTAAAAGAAAGGTTTAAGCACTTGTTGAGCCAATTGCCATTTCAAAATCTTCAAGCTTGCATTACCTTTCTTTATCTTACTTTCTTAGCTATCAACCATGATCCTTCATGATTATTTCTTACTTCATAATTTCGGATTGTGAGTTGGATTATTTTTTGCTTAATGACTTCGGATTGTGAGTCGGATTATGACATAGCACCAGCATCCTTAGTATCTATTGCTTGAGCTACTTGCATTATTTTGCTGACTATATCTCACTTTGACTCGCTATACATGTTGATGCTCTCCTTTTTTATAATGTCAAAAGGGGGAAGATGGGTATAATACTTAGACTAATGAACATGTTGATGCTCTCTTATTTGGTTATCCTAATAAACATGTTACTTGTGAATGATGTTGAGTTATCTTCCCTAATGTGATTAATGGTGCATATTTTGAGGGGGAAGTACTATTTGTTTATCATCATCAAAAAGGGGGAATTTATTGTGACTCTAAGTCAATGTTATTTTGATAATGATAAACACTCTATGCTATAACATGTATGTGTGTAACAGTGATCAAAGAAAGCTATCAAGATTGGATGTTCATGAAAGATCAAGAATTTGAAGATATGGAAGCTTAGATCTAGTTATGTTCTTAGTCATGTTTATGCAATGTAATTAACGTATTGGAACTTTGTGCTAAACTATAAATATGAAATTAGGATGATTAACTATTTTCTTGGAGTTAAGAAAATAGGTAATTATTTTAATTTCATGTTTCTATATTTAAAGAATATAAAAAGGGGAATTTTTAATTTCGAAAAGTAGTTTTGAAAGGAAAATATTTTTTACAAAGATTTTCAGATAAAGAGTTTTGTAAAAACTGATTTTAAAGAAAACGTTTCTTTAAAAATATTTTCGGAAAAAAGAGTTTTAAAAAAATCTGATTTTTAAGAACAAGATTTTATAAAAGATAAAATGCGAAAAAAAAGAAAAAGAAGAGTTTTAATAAAAAAAACTGATTTTAAAGAAAACATTTCTTTAAAAGATTTTCTAAAAAAGATTGTTTGTAAAAAGAGAAAAACTGATTTTTAATGATAACGATTTTTATAAAGTTTATTTTAGATAAAAACTGATTTAAAATCTGATTTAGAGTTGGCATAAGATATGGAGGAATCCTTATCTTACAAGGAGTAAAGGAAATCAGTTTTTTATAAAAGATAAAATTGGATTTTGAAAAGGAAAAGAATTTTATCCCTTTATTTTAGGAATAAAAATTGTTCAAAAAGATAATACATCTTGAAGAAGGATTTTTATTCAGCTGATTGAATTATATAAGGGATAGAAATCATTGGAGAAAACCACGTTTTCATATTTGGAGAGATAAAGATTTTGAGAGCTGAAAACGATCTCCGAGAGCACAGTGTACGGCACAGAGTTCTAGTAAGTTAAGGTTTCTAAACAAAGCTTGTAACGATCCTCTATTTGCTTGAATAAGAAGCACGTCTTTGAGGAATCTTTCTTTCTGTAATTCTTATATTATAGGAGAGTAGCAACACTTAGGGTTAAGTGTTGGGGAGCACTGCTAGAGTTAGTAGTGGGGGAATCGAATTGTATCAAGAGTTTGATATTTTACGATTCAAATAATAAAAGAGTAGTTTGTGTGGACGTAGATCTCAGAGGTGAGATTGAACCACGTTAAATTCCAGTGTTTTATTATTTGATTTCATTGTTTTCTTGTTTGATACAATTTCGTTCGAGCAAAAACATTAATCGGAGAATTTACGAGTGAATAACACAGTGCACGGCACTGTGCCATAAGAGTGTTTTTGCGAAAATCGATCAGATTTAGCCACTCAATTCAACCCCCCCTTTCTTGAGTGTCACCTTGTGTTCCAACACAACCCAAAGCCGATCAGAGCCAAGCCGAAATTGTTTGAACCATACCCAAGCCGCACCCGAGTATACGTTGGCTAGGCTAGATCCGACCTAAGTAGCCCCGACCCAACCCAGATCCATTCCGAGAAAAGGGTTGATCCGATACGATCATACCCAAGCACATCCAACCTACCTCCGGCCAACCCAGACCCACTCAGTGACCAGATTGACACCCCTACTCGATGCACAACTTTAGTCATTATTATCTTCAATTGTTAAGTACAAATTTTTAAATAGTTTATATTTTAAAAGTATATATACCAAGACAAATCTAATAAGATCCCACATGTATGTTTGACCTTATAATTATTTAATCATACTAGATTGTCAATAGAAGTGTATAAATAATGTAAAAGTTCATATGTTTATTCTATGTGTTTCTAAATAGATGCTTCATATTGACTTTTGAACTATTTATAGTATCTTCTTGACTATATTTTTCTGCTAGATGTATAAAACCTAACGTTAACATTCAAGACATTGTTGAATCCTTTTTGACGTATATTTCAAAGTATCAAAATATTCTAACTTCTTAGTATTGGATAATAAAGTTATTGATGGTCAATATTATGCGATGACAAGTGTGCAAGTCAGAGAGAATCAATGAATCATTTAACAAGGAAGACAACACTAAACCAATATAATAAATGCTTAAGTACTATATGAAACCAGTAGCCTATTTAGGAGTTGAACCTACATCCTCTATGTAAATGCCAGGTACATATGACAGAGTGCTCGACCAACTGAGCTGATAAGCTTATAGAAAACACACCAAAGTAAACCTGATGTAAACAAGATTGGGCAAATAAAAGGGATTACCTTTCACATAAAAGTGACCATCCTTGCAAGAACCTTTGTGAGAGATTTTGGCGAACTTCACCATTGGCACCTGCACGTCCAATGCACCTTGCCTCAAATTCCTTCACATTTGAAAAGCAGAAAAATTAGTAAGTTGGAATTTCATTACGCCAGCTCCATGCGCATAATATAAAAAGTAATAGTCCTTCTATTCCTTTTAATCTATACACTTGCATTTTGACACTATTCAATATTCACGTCCTTCACTTTGACCAATCTTTTTGTGATTTATGCATAAGCAAAAAAACAAGGTCAAGTGGAATCTTGTTGGATTGATCTCGACATATATTTCTAAATATATAAAATTTATAATTTTTACATGTTCACAATTACAGATATTAATGATTAAAGTTCTATGCTAGTAAGTGTGAAGGTCAACTGTATAGATTGAAAAGGAATGGAACAAAACAACAAGTGTTTAAACATCGAAAAGACACTAACCAACCTTCCGGTACTAATTTCTAGTGATAATGAGTTATTCAAGTGCTATAGATGTTTACACGCATATTCTCACTTAGTAATCCAAGAAGAACATTAGAAAGTCACCCATGGAAAGAGCTTTCCAATACCTTCTTAATTCGTATCTATGTCCAAACTCCAAAATCACTACGCAATCAAATACGTCTAGAATCTTCGTTAATTAGTTCCACTATTATGTTAGTGCGAATTGCGAAAGGCCGTCACATAACAGTTAAAAGGTGCAATGAGCTAAATAACAACAGCACATGTGAAATTTATGAAAATCCCTTAAATTTCTAGAACCCTCGTTTGTTCCACAATTTTGTAAGTACACGTAGGTTATCATGCAGCTAATGTCCAACAACGGCATTTTTTTGTTTGTTGGATTGCAAATTTACTCTTTTACTTCCTTTTAGTTGACTTCTTTCTTTAGGCACACTTGTCAATGAAATAGTTTGAATAATATCTCTAATTATCAATAAACAATAAATATAAAAGTTAATATATTGAAAATATACATTAAGATAAATCTAACAAGATCTCACATGACTATGTATTTCCTTAAATGCATTACAAGAGATAGTCAAAGTTATACACGTGAATAGTGTAAAAGTCAACATGGGTCATCTAAAAAAGCAAAAGTATTAAACAAACAACATCCTAGAAAGCAAAACTACCTCACCGAAAATCTTGTGAGCTTCCCTTTTTTTTTATTTAGATAAGGTTTTTCTTATTTATTTATTTTGGATTGGAAAAGAAATTGAGGAAAGAATTGAAAAGTATTTTCAAACAGAGAAAATTTTTAGAGGGAGCGAATCATTAAATGAATTTAGAAATGTACAATCATTAAAGAAAGTCGTAGACAAAATTATTCATCAAAAACATATTTCATCAAATAATTGTTTCAATGAGATGAACTCAATGGCAAATTGTAAATTTCTAAATGATTTAGATTGTTGTTTTAGACCATTCAGTGAGATTAACAATGATGAAGATGCCATGGATCGATCTGGTGTGAAAGGATATGGTATGTGTAACTACTTACTAGAAAGAACATGAACATGTCTCCTTCCCATTACTTACAAAATGAACATAACTCAATAGTTCAGCAAATAAGTACCCTCAACGATAAGTACAATTCAAAATTCGTCTTTTTCTTTTTCTTATTTTAATGGTATGATATGTTATGTTTTATAACTCAAAGTAGGAAAAAGCAAAAAGCTATTCAACAAGAAAATACAAGTACAATTCAAAATCACTAAGCTCTTTAATTTTAAATTACATGTTCGTTTTACATAGAAAAGTTGCTAGAAGTTTATGTTCTTATTCAAGGAATCTAGTCCTTAGACAATTTCCAGCAATTAGTAAATATAAATTGGAGTTTTATAAAGATATTAAATTAAGTTATTATAGTAAATAATTCTTACTTGCCAGAGAATAAAAGTGATAAGTGAGACAATAATATTGGGCCCATAACTTATTAACCTAAACCTACAAACAAGGTCACACGCAAAAATGGAACAAAACTAATGAGTCCTAACCTCATTTAGGGCCGGCCCCTTAGGAGTATTAGAGGGTGTTTCGTTTTCTCCTTAACCTAAACTCTCCTATTAAAAATGTTATAATATTAAGGTTATAGGTGATTAAGTTAATCGTCGTTTTTGAGACAAAACCAACATGGAAAACAAATAATCAAACGAATTCTCAAATTATATTATTAAAAAGAAAAATTTGTGAGAAACAACCTTAAATTTCTTTTGACATTAAACAACCTTAATTGAATTTTTTTTTACGAGATTAGACTTCAAGGCTTTTTCCGGTTTGGATCAAGGTGTTTTCTACGTACAATCCTTGTACTTAAAGGTGTTCAATGCCTTGATCAACGCTTGTAAACGAAAATTAATGCCGGAAAAGAGCCTTGAGGTCTGACCTCGCAAAATAAACTTTGGTCAAGGTTGTAAAATGCCAAAAAAAATTAAAAGGTTGTTTCTCGCAAAAAAAAAAAAGTGTTTATAAAAGGTTGTTTCTCGCAAATTATCATATTAAAAAAGAATTTTTCAGCGCAAAACTCTCAAACTATACTCAAAGAATCAATATTCTCAAACTAGCTTCAAAAAAAGTTGAATGAGACGTAAATATCAATGCTTAAATAAAGATTGAAAATCAGGTAATTGAGAAAACCTACAAATTGAATAACGAACAAGCAATCAAATTGAGCATGGGAAAAAAATTTAAAAAAAGGAGAAGAGAAATTATACCTGGAGATGTTTGATCATCCATGTTCTTGATTGAATTTTAATTGAGATTTTTCAATGGCGGTAAAGAGAGAGAAAAAAAAAAGAGATTGATTGTATTTGTACCAGAGAGAAAGTGAAGAAAGAGAGCAACCATCAGCAGTGGCGGATCCAGGATTTGACCCACGTGGGTTCGGAGTACTTCGAAAAAATATAAGATAAATAAAAATTAAGATTGTTTATTTTCAAGTTTTGGGATGGTTCTCATATATAATGATTTAAAATCTTATCTCTTTTACAGTCACAATGTCACTAATATATTTTGTATATTTATATAGGAAATTGAAGAGTTCACATAATTCTTATAAGATAGTACGCGAACTTACGTATTATCCAGAATAATTAAGAAAAAACTGATATTATTATAAGAGGAGGGGTCAAAATGGGGTTATTTGAGGTGAATTTTAAAATGTTCCACAAAAGTTTAAACTAAAAGAAAACTAAAATTAAATTTAAAAAGTAATTGTATCTGAATCAAAAAGAAAAAACAAAGAAGTAAAGTTGCAGATAGAAAACCAAAATATTAAACGAAGGAAACAAAAAACACTCCGGAGATAGTCACATTAGGAGTCGAACCCGCGTGAATTCAACAAGAGCTGTAGATTTGCAGCCCACTAAACCACTAAGGCCCTGTTCTTTTGAACTTATTTTGGTTGAACTGAACTGAACTTATTTTATTTTTGCTGAACTGAACTTACTTTTGCTGAATTGAACTTATTTTTGCTGAACTGAACTTATTTTTGCTAAATAATAATAATAAATAATATATAAATAATAATAATAATAATAATAATAAATAAATAAATAATAATAATAGTAAATAATAAATAATAAATAATAAATAATAAATAATAAATAATAGATAATAAATAATAAATAATATATAATAAATAATAAATAATAATAATAATAATAATAATAAAATAATAATAATAAATAATAAATAATAAATAATAATAATAATAATAATAATAATAATAATAATAAATAATAATAAAAAAAATAATGATAATAAATAATAATAATAAATAATAATAACAAATAATAAATAATAATAACAAATAATAATAAATAATAATAAATAATAAATCATAATAATAAATAATATAATAATAAATAAAAATAATAAATAATAAATAATAATAAATAATAATAATAAATAAGAAATAATAACTAAGAATAATAATAAATAATAAATAATAAAAATAAAAAATAAAAACTAATAATAATAATAATAAATAATAATACGGTTATTTCACCAAATACCCCGACAAATTTTATTCACCAAATACCCCCACTTTTTTTCGGATTCACCATATACCCCGACTTTTAAAAAAAATTCACCGTATGCCCTTATTGACTAACTGGAGTTAACTCCGTTAGTCATTAACCCTAATTAATCCTAAAAAACCCTAATTAACCCTAACACAAAACCCTAATTAAACCTAACTAAACCCTAAGTAAACCTAAAACCCTAACTCTCTCTCTCCCTAACCCACACCCCACCCACCCACCCCCAACCCCTAGAACCAACCCCCACTCCTATCTTCCCCGGATCACTCCCCTAAGTGAGTGGGTTGTTGGTTGTTAGGTGCTTGGTGGTGGTGTAAGGTGTAAGGAGTTAGGTTTAGGAGGTTGTTGGATATTAGGTGGTTAAATAGTTTTTGATGGTAATAAGAAGAAGTTGCTTTAGGTTAGATGAAGAAATTAATTTTGGGTGGTGAATAGGGGTTGGTTGTTAGGTCAGAATTAGTTAAATTAGGTTTAATTACGTTAATTAAATTTCAATTTTTTTAAAGGGCCGGGTTATTTGGTGAATTTTAAAAAAAGTGGGGGTATTTGGTTAATAAATTTATTTGTCAGGGGTATTTGGTGAAAAAACCGATAATAATAATAATCATAATAATAATAATATTAATAATAATAATAATAATAATAATAAATAATAAATAATAATAAATAATAAATAATAATAAATAATAAATAGTAATAAATAAATAATAAATAATAATAATAATAAATAATAAATAATAATAATAAAAATCAGTAATAAATAATTATAATAATAATAATAATAATAATAAAAAATAAATAATAATAAATAATAAATATTAATAAATAAATAATAAATAAAAAAAATAATAAATAATAAATAATAATAAATAAATAAATAATAAATAATAAATAATAAATAATAAATAATTAATACTAAATAATAAATAATAATAATAAATAATAATAATAAATAATAATAATAAATAATAAATAATAAATAATAATAATAATAATAAATAATATAATAATAAATAATAATAATAATAAATAATAATAATAAATAATATAATAAATAATAATAATAATAATAATAATAATAATAATAAATAATAATAATTTATAATAAATAATAAATAATAATAATAATAATAATAACAAAAATAATAAATAAATAATAAATAATTATTAAAAAATAAAAAATATTAATAAATAATAAATAATAAATAATAATAATAATAATAACAAAAATAATAAATAAATAATAAATATTAAATATTAAATAATATATAATAAATATTAATAAATATTAAATAATAAATAATAATAATAATAAGTAATAAATAATAATAAAAATAAATAATAATAAAAATAAATAATAAATAATAATAATAAATAATAAATAACTATAATAAATAATAATAATTATAATAAATAATAAATAATAAATAATAAATAATAAATAATAAATAGTAAATAGTAAATAATAATATATAATAATTAATAAATAAAAATAATTATAATAAATAATAATAATTATTATAAATAATAATAATAAATAACAATAAATAATAAATAATAAATAATAAATAATAATAAATAATAAATAATAAATAATAAATAATAATAAATAAAAATAATAATAATAATAATAAATAAATAATAATAGCAATATTAATAGTAATATTGAAAAGAAAAATAATAATTACAACATTAGATAAGACTGAACTTATTTTTGCTGAACTGAACTTATTTTTGCTGAACTGAACTTATTTTTGCTAAACTGGACTCATTTTTACTTATTTTTGCTGAACTGAGCTTATCTTTACTTATTTTTGCTGAGCTGAACTTATTTTTGCTGAACTGAACTTATTTTTACTTATTTTTGCTGAAAATAAGTCCAAAAGAACAGGGTCTAAACCAAGCATCAAAATATTAACATTACGCGGAGCGGGGAGCCTATATAGAGTTTTATTTTTTTTATTTTTTCGCTGATTTCCTTTTTTTTTGCAGATTTTCGTGGGTTCAATTGAACACACTGAACCCACGCTAGATCTGCCCATGCAACCATGTGAAACACTAAATGACACATCCAACTAATCAACCAGCATGTGAAGACTCTCCTACTTTTCTTTTTGACTTTTAACTTTTAACTTTTAACTTTTAACTTTTAACTTTCTCAAGGGGTGGTCTCTTTATTATTATGAATGGGATGTGGGGCCAAATGTGGTGTATGATATTAATTGTGACAAGTGACAACAAAGCACTAGCATGTGAAATAAAGGGATATAGGGGGGCAGATACCAAGGGGATATACCAGTACCATCTAAGTCATTTGTCATGAGTATGACCCACAACTATACGCCTATACAACCATCTATATGTCTATACAGCCATCTATCACAGTATATTTGTTGTGATTTCCTCGATAGAGCACAGCAACATCTCCATCTACAAGAAAGAAGAACACACAATACCAGCATAAGAAAGTCATGTACTTAAACAAAAGAATTATGGCAGTTAATTAGATGGCTTATAAAACTATCTGGCACAATTCAGAAATTTCTTAAACTACCATCTCTGTACATCAGTCTCTGTTAGATTTTGTGGTTATGGAGGTAAGATGTCGAAGAGCAAGCCTTACCAGGCCCGACTCATAGCCGGTTCAACCGGTTCAGTAGAATAGGGCCTCAAATTCTTAGGGGCCCAAAAAAATCTGTAAACTAGGAAAGCAACAGACGCGTGAAAGGCAGCAGAAGTGCAGAACGCTTTTTCTTCCCTAATTTGTTTCTCTAATTACTCTTACAATTCCCATAAAAAATTGAAACTTTCGTATTCCATTATTCCCGAATCTCTATATTTGTCAATAATTTTCACGTTTCATCAAGTTTCCAAGAAACTCGTCAAACAACCAATATGAAGAAAAAAGGCCAATACTTGAAAATTGGATACTATCAATGGAAGATATAAATTCAAGTTCTCCTCCATTAAACCACTATCAAGCGACCAAATTTTTACCCCTATATATTTCTACCCAATTACAATATTTTCTTCAAAGAGACAAAGACCAACAATATCAGAATTCGAATCAGATTTTGGGTGGAAAAAAGTTCAAGCATTATATAGATTACACGATATCAAGCATTATACCAGTAGTCCAGCGTGATAGAGGTATTGAGTTGAAGTTGCTTCTAATTTCAATAACATAAAGTATTTATTTTAAGTTGTAGATCATATAGCTTCACCAATCACCTCAAATATAGTTCTTACATTAGCGTTAATATTATGTTCTATTAACTTCTATGTTTGCTACTGATTACTGAATACATGATTTCATCTCTTACAGTTACAACATATTAAAGTTTGTCCTTAGCTTGTTAAAATATTATTATTTATCTTTGTGTAGAAGAACAAAAAAGCAATACTTTAGTTGGAACTTGGTAGTGAAGAAGACAAGCACTTTAAGTCAATTTTGAATTAGAAGGATGACTCTTTTTGTGTAGGTAGAAGGTCGATATTAGCTTAATGTTGTATTGGAATGTTATTTATAATTCGAATAAATTAGTTTGAGTTTTTGGTTAAATTTTGGTAAAAATTTGATTATAAATTAGTTCCATCATAATAAGATAACACAAACCAAGTAGAACAACTCTCCAAGAACTTCAATAATAAGATAACACAAACCAACTAGAACAACTCTCCAAGAACTTCACTAATATCTCAGGTTAGCCAAAGTCTTCAAGAAAGAACTAGAAAGCACACCATAGAAACAAGTCACAACTACAATTTGATTCACCAGCAAACCATAAACTCAACAACAACAATCAACTACCAGCAACTCAACAACCAAAATTCACCAATACACCAATCAAAGCCACTAACAGAGAAATAAACAACCCAATTATAGAAAGTCAGTGTAACCAAACTCACCAAATTCCTCAGATATGGACCTGAGCTCTATGCTCATCGAGCCCATTCCCATACCTGAAAGTATTCTTGCAGATTTCACATTTGAACTTGTAGCAGCGATGAACCTGAATGTTATGCTTCTCCAAGGCAGCTGTGATTAAGAACTTCTTCCCATTGCAATTATAACAGCGTATCTTCACCTGAATCATTGGAAAAAAAAACTGTTTTTTCACCAAATACCCATGACAAATAAATTTATTTACCAAATACCCCCACTTTTTTCAAAATTCACCAAATACCCTTTTTATCATCAACATTCATCTGCGAAATCAAATTCAAATGAACTAAGATTTCAAGACAATCAACGATTATAAATAAAAAGTAAATCGCAAACTACAAACCTCGTTGAAAAAAATAAAAATGAAAAAATTTAACAACAAGACCGAAAAACATCCTCAGCAATCATCAGACGATTATTAACATTCATCTGTGAAATCAAATTAAAATGAACTTAGATTTCAAGACAATCCACGATTATAAATAAAAAGTAAATCGCAAAATGCAAACCTCATTAAAAAAAATAAAAATCAAAAAATTCAACAACAAGACCGCAAAACCTCCTCAGCAATCATCATACGATTATCAACATTCATCTGCGAAATCAAATTAAAATGAACTTAGATTTCAAGACAATCCACGATTATAAACAAAAAGTAAATCGCAAAATGCAAACCTCATTGAAAAAAATAAAAATAAAAAAATTCAACAACAAGACCGAAAACCTCCTCAGCAATCATCTGACGATTATCAACATTCATCTGCGAAATCAAATTAAAATAAACTTAGATTTCATGATAATCAATGATTATAAATAAAAAGTAAATCATAAACTGCAAACCTCATTGAAAAATATAAAAATAAAAAAATTCAACAACAAGACCGAAAACCTCATCAGCAATCATCAGACGATTATCAACATTCTTCTGCGAAATCAAATTAAAATGAACTTAGATTTCAAGACAATCCACGATTATAAATAAAAAGTAAATCGCAAACAGCAAACCTCACTGAAAAAAATAATTATAAAAAAATTCAACAAGAAGACAGCAAACCTCCTCAGCAATCATCAGACGATTATTAACATTCGTCTGCGAAATCAAATTCAAATGAACTTAGATTTCAAGATAATCAACGATTATAAATAAAAAGTAAATCGCAAACTGCAAACCTCATTGAAAAAAATAAAAATAGAAAAATTCAACAACAAGACCGAAAACCTCCTCAGCAATCATCAGACGATTATCAACATTCATCTGCGAAATCAAATTAAAATTAACTTAGATTTCAAGACAATCCACGATTATAAATAAAAAGTAATTCGCAAACTGCAAACCTCACTGAAAAAAATAAAAATAAAAAAATTCAACAACAAGACCGCAAACCTCCTCAGCAATCATCATACGATTATCAACATTCGTCTGCGAAATCAAATTAAAATGAACTTAGATTTCACGATAATCAACGATTATAAATAAAAAGTAAATCGCAAACTGCAAACCTCATTGAAAAAAATAAAAATAAAAAAATTCAACAACAAGACCGCAAACCTCCTCAGCAATCATCAGAAGATTATCAACATTTATCTGCAAAATCAAATTAAAATGAACTTTGATTTCAAGACAATCAACGATTATAAATAAAAAGTAAATCACAAACTGCAAACCTCGTTGAAAAAAATAAAAATGAAAAAATTCAACAACAAGACCGCAAACCTCCTCAGCAATCATCAGACGATTATCAACATTTATCTACAAAATCAAATTAAAATGAACTTTGATTTCAAGACAATCAACGATTATAAATAAAAAGTAAATCGCAAACTGCAAACCTCGTTGAAAAAAATAAAAATGAAAAAATTCAACAAAACCGAAAACCTCCTCAGCAATCATCATTCGATTATCAACATTCATCTGCGAAATCAAATTAAAATGAACTTAGATTTCAAGACAATCCACGATTATAAACAAAAAGTAAATCGCAAAATGCAAACCACATTGAAAAAAATAAAAATAAAAAAATTCAACAAAACCGAAAACCTCCTCAGCAATCATCTGACGATTATCAACATTCATATGCGAAATCAAATTAAAATAAACTTAGATTTCATGATAATCAACGATTATAAATAAAAAGTAAATAGCAAACTGCAAACCTCATTGAAAAAATAAAAATAAAAAAAATGCAACAACAAGACCGAAAACCTCCTCAGCAATCATCAGACGATTATAAACATTCATCTGCGAAATCAAATTATAATGAACTTAGATTTCTAGACAATACACGATTATAAATAAAAAGTAAACCGCAAACCGCAAACCTCACTGAAAAAATAAAAATAAAAAAATTCAACAACATGACCGCAAACCTCCTCAGCAATCATCAGACGATTATCAATATTTATCTGCAAAATTAAATTAAAAAGAACTTAGTTTTAAGACAATCAACGATTATAAACAAAAAGTAAATCGCAAACTGCAAACCTCACTGAAAAAAATAAAAATAAAAAAATTCAATAACAAGACCGCAAACCTCCTCAGCAGTCATCAAACGATTATCAACATTCGTCTGCGAAATCAAATTAAAATGAACATAGATTTCACGATAATCAACGATTATTAATAAAAAGTAAATCGCAAACTGCAAACCTCATTGAAAAAAAAAATTAAAAAAATTCAACAACAAGACCGCAAACCTCCTCAGCAATCGTCAAACGATTATCAACATTCATCTGCGAAATCAAATTCAAATGAACTTAGATTTCAAGACAATCAACGATTATAGATAAAAAGTAAATCGCAAACTATAAACCTCGTTGAAAAAAATAAAAATGAAAAAATTCAACAACAAGACCGAAAACCTCCTCATCAATCATCAGACGATTATTAACATTTATCTGCGAAATCAAATTAAAATTAACTTAGATTTCAAGACAATCCACGATTATAAACAAAAAGTAAATCGCAAAATGCAAACCTCATTGAAAAAAATAAAATCAAAAAATTCAACAACAAGACCGCAAAACCTCCTCAGCAATCATCATACGATTATCAACATTCATCTGCGAAATCAAATTAAAATGAACTTAGATTTCAAGACAATCCACGATTATAAACAAAAAGTAAATCGCAAAATGCAAACCTCATTGAAAAAAATAAAAATTAAAAAATTCAACAAGAAGACCGCAAAACTTCCTTATCAATCATCATACGATTATCAACATTCATCTGCGAAATCCAACTAAAAATAAAAAAATTCAACAACAAGACCGAAAACCTCCTCAGCAATCATCAGACGATTATCAACATTCATCTGCGAAATCAAATTAAGATTAACTTAGATTTCAAGACAATCCACGATTATAAATAAAAAGTAAATCGCAAACTGCAAACCTCCGAAAAAAAAAAATTCAACAACAAGACCTCAAACCTCCTCAGCAATCATCGACGATTATCAACATTCGTCAGCGAAATCAAATTAAAATAAACTTAGATTTCACGATAATCCACGATTATAAATAAAAAGTAAATCGCAAACTGCAAACATCATTAAATAAAATAAAAATAAAAAATTTAACAACAAGACCACAAACCTTCTCAGTAATCATCAGACGATTATAAACATTCATCTGCGAAATCAAATTAAAATGAACTTAGATTTCAAGACATTCAGCGATTATTGATAAAAAGTAAATCGCAAATTGCAAACCTAATTGTAAAAAATAAAAATAAAAAAATTCAACAACAAGACCGCAAACTTCCTCAAGCAATCATCGACGATTATCAAGATTCATCACCTAAATCAAATTAAAATGAACTTAGATTTCAAGACAATCAACGATTATAAATAAAAAGTAAATCGCAAACAAAGCAAACTCATTGAAAAAAAATAAAAATAAAAAAATTCAACAACAAGACCGCAAACCTGCCTCAGTAATCATCGGACGATTATCAACATTCATCTCGCTAAATCAAATTAAAATGAACTTAGATTTCAAGACAATCAACGATTATAAATAAAAAGTAAATCACAAACTGCAAACCTCATTAAAAAAATAAAAATAAAAAAATTCAACAACAAGACCGCAAACCTTCTAAGCAATCATCAGACGATTATCAACATTCATCTCGCGAAATCAAATTAAAATGAACTTAGATTTCAAGACAATCAACTATTATAAATAAAAAGTAAATCGCAAACCGCAAACCTCATTGAAAAAAAAAATCAAAAAAATTCAACAACAAGACCGCAAACTTCCTCAACAATCATCGGACGATTATCAAGATTCATCTCGCTAAATCAAATTAAAATGAATTTAGATTTCAAGACAATCAACGATTATAAATAAAAAGTAAATCGCAAACAGCAAACTCATTGAAAAAAATAAAAATAAAAAAATTCAACAACAAGACCGCAAACCGCCTCAGTAATCATCAGACGATTATCAACATTCATCTGCTAAATCAAATTAAAATGAACTTAGATTTCAAGACAATCAACGATTATAAATAAAAAGTAAATCGCAAACCGCAAACCTCATTAAAAAAATAAAAATAAAAAAATTCAACAACAAGACCGCAAACCTTCTCACCAATCATCGGACGATTATCAACATTCATCTGCGAAATCAAATTAAAATGAACTTAGATTTCAAAACATCAACGATTATAAATAAAAAGTAAATAGCAAACTGCAAAGCTCGTTGAAATAAATAAAAATAAAATGATTCAACAACACCGCAAACCTACTCAGCAATCATCAGACGATTATCAACATTCATCTGCAAAATCGAATTAAAATAAACTTAGATTTCAAAACAATCAACGATTATAAATAAAAATAAATCGCAAAAAGCAAACCTCATTGAAAAAAATAAAAATAAAAAGATTCAACAACAAGACCGCAAACTTCCTCGGTAATCATCAGACGATTATCAACATTCATCTGCTAAATCAAATTAAAATGAACTAAAATTTCAACACAATCAGCGATTATAAATAAAAAGTAAATCGCAAACCGCAAACCTTATTGTAAAAAATAAAAAGAAAAAAATTCAACAACAAGACCGCAAAACTCCTCACCAATCATCAGACGATTATCAACATTCATCTGTTAAATCAAATTAAAATGAACTTAGATTTCAAGACATTCAACGATTATAAATAAAAAGTAAATCGCAAACCGCAAACCTAATTGTAAAAATTAAAATTAAAAAATTCAACAACAAGACCGCAAACCTACTCAGCAATCATCAGACGATTATCAACATTTATCTGCGAAATCAAATTAAAATGAACTAAGATTTCAACACAATCAACGATTATAGGTAAAAAGTAAATCGCAAATTGCAAACCTAATTGTAAAAAATAAAAATAAAAAAATTCAACAACAATACCGCAAACCTCCTCAAAGCAATCATCGACGATTATCAACATTTATCTCGCGAAATCAAACTAAAATGAACTTAGATTTCAAGACAATTAACGATTATAAATAAAAAGTAAATCGCAAACTGCAAACCTCATTGAAAGAAATAAAAATAAAAAAATTCAACAACAACACCGCAAACCTACTCAGCAATCATGAGACGATTATCAACATTCATCTGCAAAATCGAATTAAAATAAACTTAGATTTCAAGACAATCAACGATTATAAAAAAAAAGTAAATCGCAAAAAGCAAACCTCATTGAAAAAAATAAAAATAAAAAGATTCAACAACAAGACCGCAAACCTCCTCAAGCAATCATCGACGATTATCAACATTCATCCGCTAAATCAAATTAAAATGAACTTAGATTTCAAGACAATCAACGATTATAAATAAAAAGTAAATTGCAAACCGCAAACCTTATTGTAAAAAATAAAAAGAAAAAAATTCAACAACAAGACCGCAAAACTCCTCAAAGAATCATCGGACGATTATCAACATTCATCTGTTAAATCAAATTAAAATGAACTTAGATTTCAAGACATTCAACGATTATAAATAAAAAGTAAATCGCAAACCGCAAACCTCATTGTAAAAATTAAAAATAAAAAATTCAACAACAAGACCGCAAACCTACTCAAAGAATCATCGGACGATTATCAACATTTATCTACGAAATCAAATTAAAATGAACTTTGATTTCATGACAATCAACGATTATAAATAAAAAGTAAATCGCAAACCGCAAACCTTATTGTAAAAAATAAAAAGAAAAAAATTCAACAACAAGGCCGCAAATCTACTCAAGAATCATCGGACGATTATCAACATTCGTCTGCGAAATCTAATTAAAATGAACTTAGACTTCAAGATAATCAACGATTATAAATAAAAAGTAAATCGCAAACTGCAAACTTCATTGAAAAAAATAAAAATAAAAAAATTCAACAACAAGATCGAAAACCTCCTCAGCAATCATCAGACGATTATCAACATTCATCCGCGAAATCAATTTAAAATTAACTTAGATTTCAAGACAATCCACGATTATAAATAAAAAGTAATTCGCAAACCGCAAACATCACCGAAAAAAATAAAAATAAAAAAATTCAACAACAAGACCGCAAACCTCCTCAAAGAATCATCATACGATTATCAACATTCGTCTCGCGAAATCAAATTAAAATGAACTTAGATTTCACGATAATCAACGATTATAAATAAAAAGTAAATCGCAAACCGCAAAACCTCATTGAAAAAAAAATAAAAATAAAAAAATTCAACAACAAGACCGCAAACCTCCTCAAGCAATCATCGACGATTATCAACATTTATCTCGCAAAATCAAATTAAAATGAACTTTGATTTCAAGACAATCAACGATTATAAATAAAAAGTAAATCGCAAACCGCAAACCTCGTTGAAAAAAAATAAAAATGAAAAAAATTCAACAAAACCGCAAACCTCCTCAACAATCATCATTCGATTATCAACATTCATCTCGCGAAATCAAATTAAAATGAACTTAGATTTCAAGACAATCCACGATTATAAACAAAAAGTAAATCGCAAAATGCAAACCTTATTGAAAAAAATAAAAATAAAAAAATTCAACAACAAGACCGAAAACCTCCTCAACAATCATCTGACGATTATCAACATTTATCTCGCGAAATCAAATTAAAATAAACTTAGATTTCATGATAATCAACGATTATAAATAAAAAGTAAATCGCAAACCGCAAAACTCATTGAAAAAAAATAAAAATAAAAAAATGCAACAATAAGACCGAAAACCTCCTCAAGAATCATCGGACGATTATCAACATTCATCTGCGAAATCAAATTATAATGAACTTAGATTTCTAGACAATACACGATTATAAATAAAAAGTAAACCGCAAACCGCAAACCTTATGAAAAAATAAAAATATAAAAATTCAACAACATGACCGCAAACCTCCTCAAGCAATCATCGACGATTATCAATATTTATTTGCAAAATCAAATTAAAAATAACTTAGTTTTAAGACAATCAACGATTATAAACTGAAAGTAAATCGCAAACCGCAAACCTCACCGAAAAAAATAAAAATAAAAAAATTCAAGAACAAGACCGCAAACCTCCTCGGCAGTCATCAAACGATTATCAACATTCGTCCGCGAAATCAAATTAAAATGAACTTAGATTTCACGATAATCAACGATTATTAATAAAAAGTAAATCGCAAAACCGCAAACCTCATTGAAAAAAAAAAATAAAAAAATTCAACAACAAGACCGCAAACCTCCTCAAAGCAATCATCAAACGATTATCAACATTCATCTCGCGAAATCAAATTCAAATGAACTTAGATTTCAAGACAATCAACGATTATAAATAAAAAGTAAATCGCAAACTATAAACCTCGTTGAAAAAAAATAAAAATGAAAAAAATTCAACAACAAGACCGAAAACCTCCTCATTAATCATCAGACGATTATTAACATTCATCTGCGAAATCAAATTAAAATAAACTTAGATTTCAAGACAATCCACGATTATAAACAAAAATTAAATCGCAAAATGCAAACCTCATTGAAAAAAATAAAATCAAAAAATTCAACAACAAGACCGCAAAACCTCCTCAAGCAATCATCATACGATTATCAACATTCATCTGCGAAATCAAACTAAAAATAAAAAAATTCAACAACAAGACCGAAAACCTCCTCAAGAATCATCGACGATTATCAACATTCATCTCGCGAAATCAAATTAAGATGAACTTAGATTTCAAGACAATCCACGATTATAAATACAAAGTAAATCGCAAACCGCAAACCTCACGAAAAAAAAAAAAAAAATTCAACAACAAGACCGCAAACCTCCTCAAGCAATCATCGGACGATTATCAACATTCGTCACGAAATCAAATTAAAATAAACTTAGATTTCACGATAATCCACGATTATAAATAAAAAGTAAATCGCAAACTGCAAACCTCATTAAATAAAATAAAAATAAAAATAAAAAATTTAACAACAAGACCACAAACCTTCTCAGTAATCATCAGAAGATTATAAACATTCATCTGCGAAATCAAATTAAAATGAACTTAGATTTCAAGACATTTAGCGATTATTGATAAAAAGTAAATCTCAAATTGCAAACCTAATTGTAAAAAATAAAAATCAAAAATTTCAACAATAAGATCGCAAACCTCCTCAGCAATCATCGACGATTATTAACATTTATCTGCGAAATCAAATTAAAATAAACTTAGATTTCAAAACAATCAACGATTATAAATAAAAAGTAAATCGCAAACCGCAAACCTCATTGAATGAAATAAAAATAAAAAAATTCAACAACAATACCGCAAACCTACTCAGCAATCATGAGACGATTATCATCATTCATCTGCAAAATCGAATTAAAATAAACTTAGATTTCAAGACAATCAACGATTATAAATAAAAAGTAAATCGCAAACAAAGCAAACCTCGTTGAAATAAATAAAAATAAAAAGATTCAACAACAAGACAATCAACGATTATCAACATTCATCTGCGAAATTAAATTTAAATGAACTTAGATTTCAAGACAATCAACGATTATAAATAAAAAGTAAATCGCAAATCTGCAAACCTCATTGAAAAAAATAAAAATAAAAAAATTCAACAACAAGACCGCAAACCTCCTCAAGAATCATCGGACGATTATCAACATTCATCCGATAAATCAAATTAAAATGAACTTAGTTTTCAAGACAATCAACGATTATAAATAAAAAGTAAATCGCAAACCGCAAACCTCATTGAAAAAAATAAAAATCAATAAATTCAACAACAAGACCGAAAACCTCCTCAGCAATCATCGACGATTATCAACATTCATCTCGCTAAATCAAATTAAAATGAAATTAGATTTCAAGACAATCAACGATTATAAATAAAAAGTAAATCGAAAACCGCAAACCTCATTGTAAAAAATAAAAAATAAATCAACAACAAGACCGTAAACCTCCTCAAAGCAATAATCAGACAATTATCAACATTTATCTGCGAAATCAAATTAAAATGAACTTAGAATTCATGACAATCAACGATTATAAATAAAAAGTAAATCGCAAACACAAACTCATTGAAAAAAATAAAAATAAAAAAATTCAACAACAAGACCACAAACCGCCTCGGTAATCATCGGACGATTATCAACATTTATCTGCGAAATCAAATTAAAATGAACTTTGATTTCATGACAATCAACTATTATAAATAAAACGTAAATCGCAAACTGCAAACCTCATTGAAAAAAAAAAATCAAAAAATTCAACAACAAGACCGCAAACTTCCTCAAGCAATCATCGACGATTATCAAGATTCATCTCGCTAAATCAAATTAAAATGAACTTAGATTTCAAGACAATCAACGATTATAAATAAAAAGTAAATAGCAAACAAAGAAACTCATTGAAAAAAATAAAAATAAAAAAAATCAACAACAAGACCACAAACCGCCTCAGTAATCATCGACGATACCAACATTTATCTGCGAAATCAAATTAAAATGAACTTTGATTTCATGACAATCAACGATTATAAATAAAAAGTAAATCGAAAACCGCAAACCTCATTGTAAAAAATAAAAAATAAATCAACAACAAGACCGTAAACCTCCTCAAGCAATCATCGGACTATTATCAACATTTATCTGCGAAATCAAATTAAAATGAACTTAGAATTCATGACAATCAACGATTATAAATAAAAAGTAAATCGCAAACTCCAAACCTCATTGAATAATATAAAAATCAAAAAATCCAACAACAAGGCCGCAAATCTCCTCGGTAATCATCGACGATTATCACCATTTATCTGGGAAATCAAATTAAAATGAAATTAGATTTCAAGACAATCAACTATTATAAATAAAAATTAAATCGCAAACCGCAAACCTCATTGAAAAAAAAAAAAAAAAATTCAACAACAAGACCGCAAACTTCCTCAAGCAATCATCGGACGATTATCAAGATTCATCTCGCTAAATCAAATTAAAATGAACTTAGATTTCAAGACAATCAACGATTATAAATAAAAAGTAAATCGCAAACAAAGCAAACTCATTGAAAAAAATAAAAATAAAAAAAATTCAACAACAAGACCACAAACCGCCTCAGTAATCATCGGACGATTATCAACATTTATCTGCGAAATCAAATTAAAATGAACTTTGATTTCATGACAATCAACGATTATAAATAAAAAGTAAATCGCAAACCGCAAACCTTATTGTAAAAAAAAAAAAAAAATTCAACAACCAAACCGCAGACCTCCTCAGCAATCATGAGATGATTATCAACATTCATCTCGCGAAATCAAATTAAAATGAACTTAGATTTCAAAACATCAACGATTGTAAATAAAAAGTAAATAGCAAAACCGCAAAACCTCATTAAAAAAATAAAAATTAAAAAATTCAACAACAAGACCGCAAACCTTCTCAACAATCATCAGACGATTATCAACATTCATCTGCGAAATCAAATAAAAATGAACTTAGATTTCAAAACATCAACGATTGTAAATAAAAAGTAAATAGCAAACCGCAAAACTCGTTGAAATAAATAAAAAACAACACCGCAAACCTACTCAGCAATCATCGGATGATTATCAACATTCATCCCGCAAAATCGAATTAAAATAAACTTAGATTTCAAGACAATCAACGATTATAAATAAAAAGTAAATCGAACCTCATTGAAAAAAATAAAAATAAAAAGATTCAACAACAAGACCGCAAACTTCCTCGGTAATCATCGGACGATTATCAACATTCATCTCGCTAAATCAAATTAAAATGAACTAAGATTTCAACACAATCAACGATTATAAATAAAAAGTAAATCGCAAACCGCAAACCTTATTGTAAAAAATAAAAAGAAAAAAATTCAACAACAAGACCGCAAAACTCCTCACCAATCATCGGACGATTATCAACATTCATCTCGTTAAATCAAATTAAACCGAACTTAGATTTCAAGACATTTAACGATTATAAATAAAAAGTAAATCGCAAACCGCAAACCTAATTGTAAAAATTAAAATTAAAAAATTCAACAACAAGACCGCAAATTTACTCAAGAATCATCGGACGATTATCAACATTTATCTGCGAAATCAAATTAAAATGAACTAAGATTTCAACACAATCAACGATTATAGATAAAAAGTAAATCGCAAATTGCAAACCTAATTGTAAAAAATAAAAATAAAAAAATTCAACAACAAGACCGCAAACCTCCTCAAAGAATCATCGGACGATTATCAACATTTATCCGCGAAATCAAACTAAAATGAACTTAGATTTCAAGACAATCAACGATTATAAATAAAAAGTAAATCGCAAACTGCAAACCTCATTGAAAGAAATAAAAATAAAAAAATTCAACAACAACACCGCAAAGCTACTCAGCAATCATGAGACGATTATCAACATTCATCTCGCAAAATCGAATTAAAATAAACATAGATTTCAAGACAATCAACGATTATAAATAAAAAGTAAATCGCAAACTACAAACCTAATTGTAAAAAATTCAACAAAAAGACCGCAAACCTACTCAAAGCAATCATCGGACGATTATCAACATTTATCTGCGAAATCAAATTAAAATGAACTTTGATTTCATGACAATCAACGATTATAAATAAAAAGTAAATCGCAAACCGCAAACCTTATTGTAAAAAGTAAAAAGAAAAAAATTAAACAACAAGACCGCAAAACTCCTCAAGCAATCATCGGACGATTATCAACATTCATCTGTTAAATCAAATTAAAATGAACTTAGATTTCAAGACATTCAACGATTATAAATAAAAAGTAAATCGCAAACCGCAAACCTCATTGTAAAAATTAAAATTAAAAAATTCAACAAAAAGACCGCAAACCTACTCAGCAATCATCGGACGATTATCAACATTTATCCGCGAAATCAAATTAAAATGAACTTTGATTTCATGACAATCAACGATTATAAATAAAAAGTAAATCGCAAACCGCAAACCTTATTGTAAAAAATAAAAAAAAAAAAATTCAACAAAAAGACCGCAAACCTCCTCAAGCAATCATGAGATGATTATCAACATTTATCTGCGAAATCAAATTTAAATGAACTTAGATTTAAAGACAATCAACTATTATAAATAAAAAGTAAATCGCAAACCGCAAACCTCATTGAATTAAATAAAAATCAAAAAATCCAACAACAAGACCGCAAATCTCCTCAGTAATTATCAGACGATTATCAACATTCATTTGGGAAATCAATTTAAAATGAACTTAGATTTCAACACAATTAACGATTATAGATAAAAAGTAAATCGCAAATTGCAAACCTAATTGTAAAAAATAAAAATAAAAAAATTCAACAACAATACCGCAAACCTCCTCAAGCAATCATCGGACGATTATCAACATTTATCTGCGAAATCAATTAAAATGAACTTAGATTTCAAGACAATCTAACGATTATAAATAAAAAGTAAATCGCAAACCGCAAACCTCATTGAAAGAAATAAAATTAAAAAAATTCAACAACAACACCGCAATCCTACTCAAGCAATCATGAGACGATTATCAACATTCATCTCGCAAAATCGAATTAAAATAAACTTAGATTTCAAGACAATCAACGATTATAAATAAAAATGAAATCGCAAAAAGCAAACCTTATTGAAAAAAATAAAAATAAAAAGATTCAACAACAAGATCGCAAACCTCCTCAGTAATCATCAGACAATTATCAACATTCATCTGCTAAATCAAATTAAAATGAACTTAGATTTCAAGACAATCAACGATTATAAATAAAAAGTAAATCGCAAACCGCAAACCTTATTGTAAAAAATAAAAAGAAAAAAATTTAACAACAAGACCGCAAAACTACTCAAAGAATCATCGGACGATTATCAACATTCATCTCGTTAAATCAAATTAAAATGAACTTAGATTTCAAGACATTCAACGATTATAAATAAAAAGTAAATCGCAAACCGCAAACCTCATTGTAAAAATTAAAATTAAAAAATTCAACAACAAGACCGCAAACCTACTCAACAATCATCGGACGATTATCAACATTTATCTGCGAAATCAAATTAAAATGAACTTTGATTTCATGACAATCAACGATTATAAATAAAAAGTAAATCGCAAACCGCAAACCTTATTGTAAAAAAATAAAAAGAAAAAAATTCAACAACAAGACCGCAGACCTCCTCAGCAATCATGAGATGATTCTCAACATTCATCTGCGAAATCAAATTAAAATGAACTTAGATTTCAAGACAATCAACGATTATAAATAAAAAGTAAATCGCAAAAAGCAAACCTTATTGAAAAAAATAAAAATAAAAAGATTCAACAACAAGACCGCAAACCTCCTCGGTAATCATCGGACAATTATCAACATTCTTCCGCTAAATCAAATTAAAATGAACTTAGATTTCAAGACAATCAACGATTATAAATAAAAAGTAAATCGCAAACCGCAAACCTTATTGTAAAAAATATAAAGAAAAAAATTTAACAACACGACCGCAAAACTCCTCAGCAATCATCGGACGATTATCAACATTCATCCGTTAAATCAAATTAAAATGAACTTAGATTTCAAGACATTCAACGATTATAAATAAAAAGTAAATCGCAAACCGCAAACCTCATTGTAAAAATTAAAATTAAAAAATTCAACAACAAGACCGCAAACCTACTCGGCAATCATCGGACGATTATCAACATTTATATGCGAAATCAAATTAAAATGAACTTTGATTTCATGATAATCAACGATTATAAATAAAAAGTAAATCGCAACCGCAAACCTAATTGTAAAAAATAAAAAGAAAAAAATTCAACAACAAGACCGCAAACCTCCCCAGCAATCATCAGACGATTATCAACATTTATCGGCGAAATCAACTTAAAATGAACTTAGATTTCAAGACAATCAACGATTATAAATAAAAAGTAAATCGCAAACTACAAACCTCATTGAAAAAAATAAAAATAAATAAATGCAGCAATAAGACCGCAAACCTACTCAAAGAATCATCGGACGATTATCAACATTTATCTGCTAAATGAAATTAAAATGAACTTTGATTTCTAGACAATCAACGATTATAAAAAAAAAATCGCAAACCGCAAGCCTCATTGTAAAAAATAAAAATCAAAAAATTCAACAACAAGACCGTAAACCTTCTCAAGCAATCATCGGACGATTATCAACATTTATTTGCGAAATCAAATTAAAATGAACTTTGATTTAAATACAATCAACGATTATAAATAAAAAAGTAAATCGCAAACTGCAAACCTCATTGAAAAAAAATAAAAATAAAAAAATTCAACAACAAGACCGCAAACCTCCTCGGGATTCATCGAGACGATTATCAACATTCATCTCGGGAAATCAAAATAAAACGAACTTAGAATTCAAGACAATCAACGATTATAAATAAAATAGTAAACCGCAAACCGCAAACCTCAATGAAAAAAAATAATAATAAAAAAATTTAACAACAAGACCGCAAACCTCCTCAACTATCATCGAGACGATTATCAACATTTATCTTGAAATCAAATTAAAATGAACTTTGATTTAAAGACAATCAACGATTATAAAAAAAAAGTAAATCGCAAACTACAAGCCTCATTGATAAAAAATAAAAATAAAAAAAATTCAACAACAAGACCGTAAACCTCCTCAACAATCATCGGACGATTATCAACATTTATCTGCGAAATCAAATTAAAATGAAATTTGATTTCAAAGACAATCAACGATTATAAATAAAAAGTAAATCGCAAACTACAAACCTCATTGAAAAAAATAAAAATAAAAAAATTCAACAACAAGACCGCAAACCTCCTCAACAATCATCGAGACGATTATCAACATTTATCTGGAAATCAAAATAAAATGAACTTTAGATTTCAAAACAATCAACGATTATAAATAAAAAGTAAATCGCAAACCGCAAACCTCTTTGAAAAAAATAAAAATAAAAAAATTCAACAAAAAGACCGCAAACCTCCTCAGCAATCATCGGACGATTATCAACATTTATCTCGCTAAATCAAATTAAAATGAACTTTGATTTCTAGACAATCAACGATTATAAAAAAAAAATAAATCGCAAACCTGCAAGCCTCATTGTAAAAAATAAAAATCAAAAAATTTAACAACAAGACCGTAAACATTCTCAAAGCAATCATCGGACGATTATCAACATTTATTTGCGAAATCAAATTAAAATGAACTTTGATTTAAAGACAATCTACGATTATAAATAAAAAGTAAATCGCAAACCGCAAACCTCAATGAAAAAAATAAAAATAAAAAAATTCAACAAAAAGACCGCAAACGTTCTCGGCATTCATCGGACGATTATCAACATTCATCTGCGAAATCAAATTAAAATGAACTTAGATTTCAAAACAATCAACGATTATAAATAAAAAGTAAATAGCAAACCGCAAACCTCATTGAAATAAATAAAAATAAAAAGATTTAACAAGAAGACAATCAACGATTATCAACATTCATCTGCGAAATCAAATTAAAATGAACTTAGATTTCAACACAATCAACGATTATAGATAAAAAGTAAATCTCAAATTGCAAACCTAATTGTAAAAAATAAAAATAAAAAAATTCAACAACAAAACCGCAAACCTCCTCAGCAATCATCAGACGATTATCAACATTTATCTGCGAAATCGAATTAAAATGAACTTAGATTTCAAGACAATCAACGATTATAAATAAAAAGTAAATCGCAAACTGCAAACCTCTTTTAAAAAAGCAAAAATAAAAAAATTCAACAACAAGACCGCAAATTTACTCAAGAATCATCGGACGATTATCAACATTCATCAGGAAATCAAAATAAAATGAACTTTGATTTCAAGACAATCAACGATTATAAATATAAAGTAAATCGCAAACCGCAAACCTCATAGAAAAAAAATAAATAAATGCATCAACATGACCGCAAACCTCCTCAAGCAATCATCGACGATTATCAACATTTATCTCGCTAAATAAAATTAAAATGAACTTTGATTTCTAGACAATCAACGATTATAAAAAAATAAAATTGCAAACTGCAAGCCTCATTGTAAAAAATAAAAATCAAAAAATTCAACAACAAGACCGTAAACCTCCTCGGCAATCATTAGACGATTATCAACATTTATTTGCGAAATCAAATTAAAATGAAATTTGATTTAATGACAATCAACGATTATAAATAAAAAGTAAATCGCAAACTACAAACCTCATTGAAAAAAATAAAAATAAAAAAATTCAACAACAAGACCGCAAACTTCCTCAACAATCATCAGACGATTATCAACATTTATCTGCGAAATCAAATTAAAATGAATTTAGATTTCATAACAATCAACGATTATAAATAAAAAGTAAATCGCAAACTACAAACCTCATTGAAAAAAATAAAAATAAAAATAAAAAAATTCAACAACAAGACCGCAAACCTCCCCAGTAATCATTAGACAATTATCAACATTCATCTGGGAAATCAAAATAAAATGAACTTTGATTTCAAGACAATCAACGATTATAAATATAAAGTAAATCGCAAACTGCAAACCTCATTGAAAAAATAAAAATAAAAAAATTCAACAAAAAGACCGCAAACCTCGTCAGCAATCATCAGACGATTATCAACATTTATCTGCTAAATCAAATTAAAATGAACTTTGATTTCTAGACAATCAACGATTATAAATAAAAAATAAATCGCAAACTGCAAGCCTCATTGTAAAAAATAAAAATCAAAAAATTTAACAACAAGACCGTAAACATTCTCAAAGCAATCATTAGACGATTATCAACATTTATTTGCGAAATCAAATTAAAATGAACTTTGATTTAAAGACAATCTACGATTATAAATAAAAATTAAATCGCAAACTGCAAATCTCAATGAAAAAAATAAAAATAAAAAAATTCAACAACAAGACCGCAAACCTTCTCAGCAATCATCAGATGATTATCAATATTCATCTGCGAAATCAAATTAAAATGAACTTAGATTTCAAAACAATCAGCGATTATAAATAAAAAGTAAATTGCAAACTGCAAAACTCGTTGAAATAAATAAAAATAAAAAGATTCAACAAGAAGACAATCAACGATTATCAACATTCATCTGCGAAATCAAATTAAAATGAACTTAGATTTCAACACAATCAACGATTATAGATAAAAAGTAAATCGCAAATTGCAAACCTAATTGTAAAAAATATAAATAAAAAAATTCAACAACAAGACCGCAAACCTCCTCAGCAATCATCAGACGATTATCAACATTTATCTGCGAAATCGAATTAAAATGAACTTACATTTCAAGACAATCAACGATTATAAATAAAAAGTAAATCGCAAACTTCAAACCTCTTTGAAAAAAATAAAAATAAAAAAATTCAACAACAAAACCGCAAACTTCCTCAGTAATCATCAGACGATTATCAACATTCATCAGGGAAATCAAAATAAAATGAACTTTGATTTCAAGACAATCAACGATTATAAATATAAAGTAAATCGCAAACTGCAAACATCATAGAAAAATAAATAAATAAATGCAGCAACAAGACCGCAAACCTCGTCAGCAATCATTAGACGATTATCAACATTTATCTGCTAAATGAAATTTGAATGAACTTTGATTTCTATACAATCAACGATTATAAAAAAAATAAAATTGCAAACTGCAAGCCTCGTTGTAAAAAATAAAAATCAAAAAATTCAACAACAAGACCGTAAACCTCCTCAGCAATCATTAGACGATTATCAACATTTATTTGCGAAATCAAATTAAAATGAATTTAGATTTCATAACAATCAACGATTATAAATAAAAAGTAAATCGCAAACTGCAAACCTCATTGAAAAAAATAAAAATAAAAAAATTAAACAACAAGACCGCAAACCTTCTCAAAGCAATCATCGGATGATTATCAATATTCATCTGCGAAATCAAATTAAAATGAACTTAGATTTCAAAACAATCAGCGATTATAAATAAAAAGTAAATAGCAAACCGCAAAACTCGTTGAAATATATAAAAATAAAAAGATTCAACAAGAAGACAATCAACGATTATCAACATTCATCTGCGAAATCAAATTAAAATGAACTTAGATTTCAAGACAATCAACGATTATAAATAAAAAATAAATCGCAAACTGCAAACCTCTTTGAAAAAAATAAAAATAAAAAAATTCAACAACAACACCGCAAACTTCCTCAGTAATCATCAGACGATTATCAACATTCATCGGGAAATCAAAATAAAATGAACTTTGATTTCAAGACAATCAACGATTATAAATATAAAGTAAATCGCAAACTGCAAACCTCATAGAAAAAAAAAATAAATAAATACAGCAACAAGACCGCAAACCTCCTCAGCAATCATCAGACGATTATCAACATTTATCTGCTAAATCAAATTAAAATGTACTTAGATTTCAAGACAATCAACGATTATAAATAAAAAATAAATCGCAAACTGCAAACCTCATTGAAAAAAATAAAAATAAAAAAATTCAACAACAAGACCGCAAACCTCCTCAAGCAATCATCGACGATTATCAATATTTATCGCTAAATCAAATTAAAATGAACTTTGATATCTAGACAATCAACGATTATAAATAAAAAGTAATTCGCAAAACCGCAAGCCTCATTGTAAAAAATAAAAATCAAAAAAATTTAACAACAAGACCGTAAACCTTCTCAAGCAATCATCGAGACGATTATCAACATTTATTTGCGAAATCAAATTAAAATGAACTTTGATTTAAAGACAATCTACGATTATAAATAAAAAGTAAATCGCAACCGCAAACCTCAATGAAAAAAATAAAAATAAAAAAATTCAACAACAAGACCGCAAAACCTTCTCAGCAATCATCAGACGATTATCAACATTCATCTGCGAAATCAAATTAAAATGAACTTAGATTTCAAAACAATCAGCGATTATAAATGAAAAGTAAATAGCAAACTACAAACCTCGTTGAAATAAATAAAAATAAAAAGATTCAACAACAAGACAATCAACGATTATCAACATTCATCTCGCGAAATCAAATTAAAATGAACTTAGATTTCAACACAATCAACGATCATAGATAAAAAGTAAATCGCAACCGCAAACCGCAAACCTAATTGTAAAAAATAAAAATAAAAAAATTCAACAACAAGACCGCAAACCTCCTCGGCAATCATCGGACGATTATCAACATTTATCTGCGAAATCAAATCAAAATGAACTTAGATTTCAAGACAATCAACGATTATAAATAAAAACTAAATCGCAAACTGCAAACCTCATTGAAAAAAATAAAAATAAAAAAATTCAACAACAAGACCGTAAACCTCCTCGGTAATTATCGGACGATTATCAACATTTATCGGCTAAATGAAATTAAAATGAACTTTGATTTCTAGACAATCAACGATTATAAATAAAAAGTAATTCGCAAACTGCAAGCCTCATTGTAAAAAATAAAAATAAAAAATTTCAACAACAAGACCGTAAACCTCCTCAGCAATTATCAGACGATTATCAACATTTATTTGCGAAATCAAATTAAAATGAACTTTGATTTAAAGACAATCAACGATTATAAATAAAAAGTAAATCGCAAACCGCAAACCTCATTGAAAAAAAAAAAAAATTCATCAACAAGACCGCAAACCTTCTCGGCAATCATCGGACGATTATCAACATTCATCTGCGAAATTAAACTAAAATGAACTTAGATTTCAAGACAATCAACGATTATAAATAAAAAGTAAATCACAACCGCAAACTCATTGAAAAAAATAAAAATAAAAAAATTCATCAACAAGACCGCGAACCTCCTCAGCAATCATCAGACGATTATCAACATTTATCTCGCTAAATCAAATTAAAATAAACTTTGATTTCTAGACAATCAACGATTATAAATAAAAAGTAATTCGCAAACTGCAAGCCTCATTGTAAAAAATAAAAATAAAAAAATTTAACAACAAGACCGTAAACCTTCTCAGCAATCATCAGACGATTATCAACATTTATTTGCGAAATCAAATTAAAATGAACTTAGATTTCAACACAATCAACGATTATAGATAAAAAGTAAATCGCAAATTGCAAACCTAATTGTAAAAAATAAAAATAAAAAAATTCAACAACAAGAACGCAAACCTCCTCGGCAATCATCGACGACGATTATCAACATTTATCGCGAAATCGAATTAAAATGAACTTAGATTTCAAGACAATCAACGATTATAAATAAAAAGTAAATCGCAAACTTCAAACCTCTTTGAAAAAAAATAAAAATAAAAAAATTCAACAACAAGACCGCAAACTTCCTCGGTTCATCGACGATTATCAACATTCATCGGGAAATCAAAATAAAATGAACTTTGATTTCAAGACAATCAACGATTATAAATATAAAGTAAATCGCAAACTGCAACCCTCATAGAAAAATAAATAAATAAATGCAGCAACAAGACCGCAAACCTCCTCAGCAATCATTAGACGATTATCAACATTTATCTGCTAAATGAAATTAAAATGAACTTTGATTTCTATACAATCAACGATTATAAAAAAAATAAAATTGCAAACTGCAAGCCTCATTGTAAAAAATAAAAATCAAAAAATTCAACAACAAGACCGTAAACCTCCTCAGCAATCATTAGACGATTATCAACATTTATTTGCGAAATCAAATTAAAATGAATTTAGATTTCATAACAATCAACGATTATAAATAAAAAGTAAATCGCAAACTGCAAACCTCATTGAAAAAAATAAAAATAAAAAAATTCAACAACAAGACCGCAAACCTCCTCAGTAATCATCAGACGATTATCAACATTTATCTGCTAAATCAAATTAAAATGAACTTTGATCTCTAGACAATCAACGATTATAAATAAAAAGTAATTCGCAAACCGCAAGCCTCATTGTAAAAAATAAAAATCAAAAAAATTTAACAACAAGACCGTAAACTGGTAGGCGTGTCGCGCACCTATCAAAAGTAATTACCTAACCAACTACCCAACTATGTAGCAGAGCAAGTCAGGGTCGAATCCACAGGGACAAACAGCATCAAACACTAGATATCTTGACTCAATCTAACTAAACGAATGACAAACAATGATGAAAGGGGTGTTGAACTAATTCTAACACTAGACTATGACAATCACTAGAAACGCACAAGGTATAATCGGTTAATTAAAACATCTAGAATTAAGCATCACCACTAGCATGACCAATACATGAATAATTTCCATCCCGAATAAACATAATCAACGGTTCAAGAGGAGTAATGCACCCTATAACTACCAAAGACCTCTCCCGAGTACCAATGGCTACTCTAAACAAGCAATCAAACATATTCCCATAGAATCATGCAAGAAAGAGGCATTACGCATAGCATCACAATTAAATTCCTAGCAATCCCATCTAACTATTCCCATAGAAGATATTCATACCATTGATTGGATCAACAAAACCATCTAGATTCAATTCCCATTGAAAATAAGATATACGGAGTCAAATCAAAATCACCTATCCCTAGTATGATAATGAGCATAAGAACAATCCAATCAAACAAGAACAATTGATCATATAAACTTGGGATTAATGGAAGAATTCATATATTAAATCATTGCTAGGGTTTTACTTAACCCTAGATTAATGGACTACTCACACATAATTGAAATAGCAAAACAAATAATAAACAAATTAAGAGACATAATAATAATGAAAGGAAAGAAGAGATTAAGAAAACTTAGTCTTTACTTGAAGGAATCAAAGCGTAGTAATCAATGTTTAACAATGGAGTAAACTCAAAAGCTCTCTAAAAAGTTATAAAATGTATTCTCCAAGTAAAAAGGCGTCCTCTCTAATTCTAAGAAAATAGGTATTTATATGTCTCATAAATGCGGCGCAACACGCGCTTAAAACGCTCAAAGATCGTCTTGCCCCCGGTCGGGCGGCAGATTTGCCCGGTCGGGCGATCATCGAGTATTATAATTCTTCGTCGCGCTGGCCGGGCGCGCCAGCCAGTCTTCGTTCGCCTCGCCCGACCGCCCGGGCGGATTTCGCCCGGTCGGGCCCGCATGTAGGTTTGCTGACGGCTTAACTTTTCCGAAAACGCACTAAGTAAGGTTCGCCCGACCACCGGGCGGATTTCGCCCGATCGGGCGGGTTACCGGAGTTTTGGGCTCGATGTGAGATTTTTGCACGTCCCGACTTCTTGTCTCATGTAGCGATCTCAAAGATTAGGAAATGCACCAAAAATAGGTTATTCCTACAAAAATCAATCTGAAAACACAACCACACTACAAGACACACATTAGTACTAAAAAGTGCTCCGAAGAGCGCAATTAACACCAATAATCCATGGGAAATTGGGGTAAAATTCTATATAAAATAGACATATCATAAACCTTCTCAGCAATCATCAGACGATTATCAACATTTATTTGCGAAATCAAATTAAAATGATTTTTGATTTAAAGACAATCTACGATTATAAATAAAAAGTAAATCGCAAACTGCAAACCTCAATGAAAAAAATAAAAATAAAAAAATTCAACAACAAGACCGCAAACCTCCTCAGCAATCATCCGACGATTATCAACATTTATCTGCTAAATCAAATTAAAATGAACTTTGATATCTAGACAATCAACGATTATAAATAAAAAGTAATTCGCAAACCGCAAGCCTCATTGTAAAAAATAAAAATCAAAAAAATTTAACAACAAGACCGTAAACCTTCTCAGCAATCATCAGACGATTATCAACATTTATTTGCGAAATCAAATTAAAATGAACTTTGATTTAAAGACAATCTACGATTATAAATAAAAAGTAAATCGCAAACTGCAAACTCATTGAAAAAAATAAAAATAAAAAAATTCATCAACAAGACCGCGAACCTCCTCAGCAATCATCAGACGATTATCAACATTTATCTGCTAAATCAAATTAAAATAAACTTTGATTTCTAGACAATCAACGATTATAAATAAAAAGTAATTCGCAAACTGCAAGCCTCATTGTAAAAAATAAAAATAAAAAAATTTAACAACAAGACCGTAAACCTTCTCAGCAATCATCAGACGATTATCAACATTTATTTGCGAAATCAAATTAAAATGAACTTAGATTTCAACACAATCAACGATTATAGATAAAAAGTAAATCGCAAATTGCAAACCTAATTGTAAAAAATAAAAATAAAAAAATTCAACAACAAGAACGCAAACCTCCTCAGCAATCATCAGACGATTATCAACATTTATCTGCGAAATCGAATTAAAATGAACTTAGATTTCAAGACAATCAACGATTATAAATAAAAAGTAAATCGCAAACTTCAAACCTCTTTGAAAAAAATAAAAATAAAAAAATTCAACAACAAGACCGCAAACTTCCTCAGTTCATCAGACGATTATCAACATTCATCAGGGAAATCAAAATAAAATGAACTTTGATTTCAAGACAATCAACGATTATAAATATAAAGTAAATCGCAAACTGCAACCCTCATAGAAAAATAAATAAATAAATGCAGCAACAAGACCGCAAACCTCCTCAGCAATCATTAGACGATTATCAACATTTATCTGCTAAATGAAATTAAAATGAACTTTGATTTCTATACAATCAACGATTATAAAAAAAATAAAATTGCAAACTGCAAGCCTCATTGTAAAAAATAAAAATCAAAAAATTCAACAACAAGACCGTAAACCTCCTCAGCAATCATTAGACGATTATCAACATTTATTTGCGAAATCAAATTAAAATGAATTTAGATTTCATAACAATCAACGATTATAAATAAAAAGTAAATCGCAAACTGTAAACCTCATTGAAAAAAATAAATATAAAAAAATTCAACAACAAGACCGCAAACCTTCTCAGCAATCATCAGATGATTATCAATATTCATCTGCGAAATCAAATTAAAATGAACTTAGATTTCAAAACAATCAGCGATTATAAATAAAAAGTAAATAGCAAACTGCAAAACTCGTTGAAATATATAAAAATAAAAAGATTCAACAAGAAGACAATCAACGATTATCAACATTCATCTGTGAAATCAAATTAAAATGAACTTAGATTTCAAGACAATCAACGATTATAAATAAAAAGTAAATCGCAAACCGCAAACCTCTTTGAAAAAAAAATAAAAATAAAAAAATTCAACAACAACACCGCAAACTTCCTCGGTAATCATCAGACGATTATCAACATTCATCAGGGAAATCAAAATAAAATGAACTTAGATTTCAAGACAATCAACGATTATAAATATAAAGTACATCGCAAACCGCAAACCTCATAGAAAAAAAAAAAAATCAACAACAAGACCGCAAACCTCTTCAAGCAATCATCGGACGATTATCAACATTTATCTCGCTAAATGATATTAAAATGAACTTTGATTTCTAGACAATCAACGATTATAAAAAAAAAAATCGCAAACTGCTAGCCTCATTGTAAAAAATAAAAATCAAAAAAATTCAACAACAAAACCGTAAACCTCCTCGGCAATCATCATCGACGATTCTCAACATTTATTTGCGAAATCAAATTAAAATGAACTTTGATTTAAATACAATCAACGATTATAAATAAAAAGTAAATCGCAAACTACAAACATCATTGAAAAAAATAAAAGTAAAAATAAAAAGATTCAACAACAAGGCAATCAACGATTATCAACATTCTTTTGCGAAATGAAATTAAAATGAACTTAGATTTCAACACAATCAACGATTATAGATAAAAAAGTAAATCGCAAACCGCAAACTTAATTGTAAAAAATAAAAATAAAAAAATTCAACAACAAGACCGCAAATCTCCTCGGCAATCATCGACGATTATGAACATTTATCTGCGAAATCAAATTAAAATGAACTTAGATTTCAAAACAATCAACGATTATAAATAAAAAGTAAATCGCAACCGCAAAACTCATTGAAAAAAATAATAAAAAAAAAATTCAACAACAAGACCGCAAACCTCCTCAGCAATCATCGGACGATTATCAACATTTATCCGCAAAATCAAATTAAAAAGAACTTAGTTTTAAGACAATCAACGATTATAAACAAAAAGTAAATCGCAAACCGCAAACCTTATTGAATAAAATAAAAATAAAAAAATTCAACAACAAGACCGCAAAGCTCCTCAGCAATCATCGGACGATTATCAACATTTATCTCGCTAAATCAAATTAAAATGTACTTAGATTTCAAGACAATCAACGATTATAAATAAAAAATAAATCGCAAACCGCAAACCTCATTGAAAAAAAATAAAAAATAAAAAAATTCAACAACAAGACCGCAAACCTCCTCAAGCAATCATCGACGATTATCAACATTTATCCGCTAAATCAAATTAAAATGAACTTTGATATCTAGACAATCAACGATTATAAATAAAAAGTAATTCGCAAACCGCAAGCCTCATTGTAAAAAATAAAAATCAAAAAAATTTAACAACAAGACCGTAAACCTTCTCGGCCAATCATCGGACGATTATCAACATTTATTTGCGAAATCAAATTAAAATGATTTTTGATTTAAAGACAATCTACGATTATAAATAAAAAGTAAATCGCAAACCGCAAACCTCAATGAAAAAAATAAAAATAAAAAAATTCAACAACAAGACCGCAAACCTCCTCAAGCAATCATCCGACGATTATCAACATTTATCCGCTAAATCAAATTAAAATGAACTTTGATATCTAGACAATCAACGATTATAAATAAAAAGTAATTCGCAAACCGCAAGCCTCATTGTAAAAAATAAAAATCAAAAAAATTTAACAACAAGACCGTAAACCTTCTCAGCAATCATCGGACGATTATCAACATTTATTTGCGAAATCAAATTAAAATGAACTTTGATTTAAAGACAATCTACGATTATAAATAAAAAGTAAATCGCAAAGCGCAAACCTCAATGAAAAAAATAAAAATAAAAAAATTCAACAACAAGACCGCAAAACCTTCTCGGCAATCATCGAGACGATTATCAACATTCATCTGCGAAATCAAATTAAAATGAACTTAGATTTCAAAACAATTAGCGATTATAAATGAAAAGTAAATAGCAAACCTGCAAACCTCGTTGAAATAAATAAAAATAAAAAGATTCAACAACAAGACAATCAACGATTATCAACATTCATCTGCAGAAATCAAATTAAAATGAACTTAGATTACAACACAATCAACGATCATAGATAAAAAGTAAATCGCAAACTGCAAACTGCAAACCTAATTGTAAAAAATAAAAATAAAAAAATTCAACAACAAGACCGCAAACCTCCTCGGCAATCATCGGACGATTATCAACATTTATCTGCGAAATCAAATCAAAATGAACTTAGATTTCAAGACAATCAACGATTATAAATAAAAACTAAATCGCAAACTGCAAACCTCATTGAAAAAAATAAAAATAAAAAAATTCAACAACAAGACCGTAAACCTCCTCAGCAATCATCAGACGATTATCAACATTAATCTGCGAAATTAAACTAAAATGAACTTAGATTTCAACACAATCAACGATTATAGATAAAAAGTAAATCGCAAACCGCAAACCTCATTGAAAAAAATAAAAATAAAAAAATTCAACAACAAGACCGTAAACCTCCTCAGCAATTATCGGACGATTATCAACATTTATCGCCTAAATGAAATTAAAATGAACTTTGATTTCTAGACAATCAACGATTATAAATAAAAAGTAATTCGCAAACTGCAAGCCTCATTGTAAAAAATAAAAATAAAAAAATTTAACAACAAGACCGTAAACCTTCTCCGCAATCATCAGACGATTATCAACATTTATTTGCGAAATCAAATTAAAATGAACTTAGATTTCAACACAATCAACGATTATAGATAAAAAGTAAATCGCAAATTGTAAACCTAATTGTAAAAAATAAAAATAAAAAAATTCAACAACAAGAACGCAAACCTCCTCAGCAATCATCAGACGATTATCAACATTTATCTGCGAAATCGAATTAAAATGAACTTTGATTTCAAGACAATCAACGATTATAAATAAAAAGTAAATCGCAAACTTCAAACCTCTTTGAAAAAAATAAAAATAAAAAAATTCAACAAGAAGACCGCAAACTTCCTCAGTAATCATCAGACGATTATCAACATTCATCAGGGAAATCAAAATAAAATGAACTTTGATTTCAAGACAATCAACGATTATAAATATAAAGTAAATCGCAAACTGCAAACCTCATAGAAAAAAAAATAAATAAATACAGCAACAAGACCGCAAACCTCCTCAGCAATCATCAGACGATTATCAACATTTATCTGCTAAATGAAATTAAAATGAACTTTGATTTCTATACAATCAACGATTATAAAAAAAATAAAATTGCAAACTGCAAGCCTCATTGTAAAAAATAAAAATCAAAAAATTCAACAACAAGACCGTAAACCTCCTCAGCAATCATTAGACGATTATCAACATTTATTTGCGAAATCAAATTACAATGAAATTTGATTTAAAGACAATCAACGATTATAAATAAAAAGTAAATCGCAAACTACAAACCTCATTGAAAAAAATAAAAATAAAAAAATTCAACAGCAAGACCGCAAACTTCCTCAACAATCATCAGACGATTATTAACATTTATCTGCGAAATCAAATTAAAATGAATTTAGATTTCATAACAATCAACGATTATAAATAAAAAGTAAATCGCAAACTTCAAACCTCCTTGAAAAAAATAAAAATAAAAAAATTCAACAACAAGACCGCAAACCTCCCCAGTAATCATGAGACGATTATCAATATTCATCTGGGAAATCAAAATAAAATGAACTTTGATTTCAAGACAATCAACGATTATAAATATAAAGTAAATCGGAAACTGCAAACCTCATTGAAAAAATAAAAATAAAAAAATTCAACAAAAAGACCGCAAACCTCCTCAGCAATCATCAGACGATTATCAACATTTATCTGCTAAATCAAATTAAAATGAACTTTGATTTCTAGACAATCAACGATTATAAAGAAAAAATAAATCGCAAACTGCAAGCCTCATTGTAAAAAATAAAAATCAAAAAATTTAACAACAAGACCGTAAACATTCTCAGCAATCATCAGACGATTATCAACATTTATTTGCGAAATCAAATTAAAATGAACTTTGATTTAAAGACAATCTACGATTATAAATAAAAAGTAAATCGCAAACTCGCAAACCTCAATGAAAAAAATAAAAATAAAAAAATTCAACAAAAAGACCGCAAACGTTCTCGGCATTCATCGAGACGATTATCAACATTCATCTGCGAAATCAAATTAAAATGAACTTAGATTTCAAAACAATCAACGATTATAAATAAAAAGTAAATAGCAAACTGCAAACCTCATTGAAATAAATAAAAATAAAAAGATTTAACAAGAAGACAATCAACGATTATCAACATTCATCTGCGAAATCAAATTAAAATGAACTTAGATTTCAACACAATCAACGATTATAGATAAAAAGTAAATCTCAAATTGCAAACCTAATTGTAAAAAATAAAAATAAAAAAATTCAACAACAAAACCGCAAACCTCCTCAGCAATCATCGGACGATTATCAACATTTATCTCTGCGAAATCGAATTAAAATGAACTTAGATTTCAAGACAATCAACGATTATAAATAAAAAGTAAATCGCAAACTCGCAAACCTCTTTTAAAAAAGCAAAAATAAAAAAATTCAACAACAAGACCGCAAATTTACTCGGTAATCATCGGACGATTATCAACATTCATCGGGAAATCAAAATAAAATGAACTTTGATTTCAAGACAATCGACGATTATAAATATAAAGTAAATCGCAAACCGCAAACCTCATAGAAAAAAAATAAATAAATGCATCAACATGACCGCAAACCTCCTCAGCAATCATCAGACGATTATCAACATTTATCTGCTAAATAAAATTAAAATGAACTTTGATTTCTAGACAATCAACGATTATAAAAAAAATAAAATTGCAAACCGCAAGCCTCATTGTAAAAAATAAAAATCAAAAAATTCAACAACAAGACCGTAAACCTCCTCGGCAATCATTAGACGATTATCAACATTTATTTGCGAAATCAAATTAAAATGAAATTTGATTTAATGACAATCAACGATTATAAATAAAAAGTAAATCGCAAACTACAAACCTCATTGAAAAAAATAAAAATAAAAAAATTCAACAACGGGACCGCAAACTTCCTCAACAATCATCGGACGATTATCAACATTTATCTGCGAAATCAAATTAAAATGAATTTAGATTTCATAACAATCAACGATTATAAATAAAAAGTAAATCGCAAACTACAAACCTCATTGAAAAAAATAAAAATAAAAATAAAAAAATTCAACAACAAGACCGCAAACCTCCCCAAGTAATCATTAGACAATTATCAACATTCATCCGGGAAATCAAAATAAAATGAACTTTGATTTCAAGACAATCAACGATTATAAATATAAAGTAAATCGCAAACGCAAACCTCATTGAAAAAATAAAAATAAAAAAATTCAACAAAAAGACCGCAAACCTCGTCGGCAATCATCGACGATTATCAACATTTATCGCTAAATCAAATTAAAATGAACTTTGATTTCTAGACAATCAACGATTATAAATAAAAAATAAATCGCAAACTGCAAGCCTCATTGTAAAAAATAAAAATCAAAAAATTTAACAACAAGACCGTAAACATTCTCAGCAATCATTAGACGATTATCAACATTTATTTGCGAAATCAAATTAAAATGAACTTTGATTTAAAGACAATCTACGATTATAAATAAAAATTAAATCGCAAACCGCAAATCTCAATGAAAAAAATAAAAATAAAAAAAATTCAACAACAAGACCGCAAACCTTCTCGGCAATCATCGGATGATTATCAATATTCATCTGCGAAATCAAATTAAAATGAACTTAGATTTCAAAACAATCAGCGATTATAAATAAAAAGTAAATTGCAAACTGCAAAACTCGTTGAAATAAATAAAAATAAAAAGATTCAACAAGAAGACAATCAACGATTATCAACATTCATCTGCGAAATCAAATTAAAATGAACTTAGATTTCAACACAATCAACGATTATAGATAAAAAGTAAATCGCAAATTGCAAACCTAATTGTAAAAAATATAAATAAAAAAATTCAACAACAAGACCGCAAACCTCCTCGGCAATCATCAGACGATTATCAACATTTATCTGCGAAATCGAATTAAAATGAACTTACATTTCAAGACAATCAACGATTATAAATAAAAAGTAAATCGCAAACTTCAAACCTCTTTGAAAAAAATAAAAATAAAAAAATTCAACAACAAAACCGCAAACTTCCTCGGTAATCATCGGACGATTATCAACATTCATCAGGGAAATCAAAATAAAATGAACTTTGATTTCAAGACAATCAACGATTATAAATATAAAGTAAATCGCAAACTGCAAACATCATAGAAAAATAAATAAATAAATGCAGCAACAAGACCGCAAACCTCCTCGGCAATCATTAGACGATTATCAACATTTATCCGCTAAATGAAATTAGAATGAACTTTGATTTCTATACAATCAACGATTATAAAAAAAATAAAATTGCAAACTGCAAGCCTCGTTGTAAAAAATAAAAATCAAAAAATTCAACAACAAGACCGTAAACCTCCTCGGCAATCATTAGACGATTATCAACATTTATTTGCGAAATCAAATTAAAATGAATTTAGATTTCATAACAATCAACGATTATAAATAAAAAGTAAATCGCAAACTCGCAAACCTCATTGAAAAAAAAAAAAAAAAAAAATTAAACAACAAGACCGCAAACCTTCTCAAAGCAATCATCGGATGATTATCAATATTCATCTGCGAAATCAAATTAAAATGAACTTAGATTTCAAAACAATCGGCGATTATAAATAAAAAGTAAATAGCAAACCGCAAAACTCGTTGAAATATATAAAAATAAAAAGATTCAACAAGAAGACAATCAACGATTATCAACATTCATCTGCGAAATCAAATTAAAATGAACTTAGATTTCAAGACAATCAACGATTATAAATAAAAAATAAATCGCAAGCGCAAACCTCTTTGAAAAAAATAAAAATAAAAAAATTCAACAACAACACCGCAAACTTCCTCGGTAATCATCGGACGATTATCAACATTCATCGGGAAATCAAAATAAAATGAACTTAGATTTCAAGACAATCAACGATTATAAATATAAAGTACATCGCAAACTGCAAACCTCATAGAAAAAAAAAAAAAAATCAACAACAAGACCGCAAACCTCTTCAAGCAATCATCAGACGATTATCAACATTTATCGCTAAAATGAAATTAAAATGAACTTTGATTTCTAGACAATCAACGATTATAAAAAAAAATCGCAAACCGCTAGCATCATTGTAAAAAATAAAAATCAAAAAATTCAACAACAAGACCGTAAACCTCCTCGGCAATCATCGGACGATTCTCAACATTTATTTGCGAAATCAAATTAAAATGAACTTTGATTTAAATACAATCAACGATTATAAATAAAAAGTAAATCGCAAACTACAAACATCATTGAAAAAAATAAAAGTAAAAATAAAAAGATTCAACAACAAGGCAATCAACGATTATCAACATTCTTTTGCGAAATGAAATTAAAATGAACTTAGATTTCAACACAATCAACGATTATAGATAAAAAGTAAATCGCAAACTGCAAACTTAATTGTAAAAAATAAAAATAAAAAAATTCAACAACAAGACCGCAAATCTCCTCGGCAATCATCGACGATTATGAACATTTATCTGCGAAATCAAATTAAAATGAACTTAGATTTCAAAACAATCAACGATTAGAAATAAAAAGTAAATCGCAAACCGCAAAACTCATTGAAAAAAATAATAAACAAAAAAATTCAACAACAAGACCGCAAACCTCCTCAAGCAATCATCGGAAGATTATCAACATTTATCGCAAAATCAAATTAAAAAGAACTTAGTTTTAAGACAATCAACGATTATAAACAAAAAGAAAATCGCAAACTCGCAAACCTTATTGAATAAAATAAAAATAAAAAAATTCAACAACAAGACCGCAAATCTCCTCAGCAATCATCGGACGATTATCAACATTTATCGCTAAATCAAATTAAAATGTACTTAGATTTCAAGACAATCAACGATTATAAATAAAAAATAAATCGCAAACCGCAAACCTCATTGAAAAAAAATAAAAATAAAAAAATTCAACAACAAGACCGCAAACCTCCTCAGCAATCATCGACGATTATCAATATTTATCCGCTAAATCAAATTAAAATGAACTTTGATATCTAGACAATCAACGATTATAAATAAAAAGTAATTCGCAAACCGCAAGCCTCATTGTAAAAAATAAAAATCAAAAAAATTTAACAACAAGACCGTAAACCTTCTCGGCAATCATCGGACGATTATCAACATTTATTTGCGAAATCAAATTAAAATGAACTTTGATTTAAAGACAATCTACGATTATAAATAAAAAGTAAATCGCAAACCTGCAAACCTCAATGAAAAAAATAAAAATAAAAAAATTCAACAACAAGACCGCAAAACCTTCTCAAGCAATCATCGAGACGATTATCAACATTCATCTCGCGAAATCAAATTAAAATGAACTTAGATTTCAAAACAATCAACGATTATAAATGAAAAGTAAATAGCAAACTACAAACCTCGTTGAAATAAATAAAAATAAAAAAGATTCAACAACAAGACAATCAACGATTATCAACATTCATCTCGCGAAATCAAATTAAAATGAACTTAGATTTCAACACAATCAACGATCATAGATAAAAAGTAAATCGCAAATCGCAAACTGCAAACCTAATTGTAAAAAATAAAAATAAAAAAATTCAACAACAAGACCGCAAACCTCCTCGGCAATCATCGGACGATTATCAACATTTATCTGCGAAATCAAATCAAAATGAACTTAGATTTCAAGACAATCAACGATTATAAATAAAAACTAAATCGCAAACCGCAAACCTCATTGAAAAAAAATAAAAATAAAAAAATTCAACAACAAGACCGTAAACCTCCTCGGTAATTATCGACGATTATCAACATTTATCGCCTAAATGAAATTAAAATGAACTTTGATTTCTAGACAATCAACGATTATAAATAAAAAGTAATTCGCAAACCGCAAGCCTCATTGTAAAAAATAAAAATAAAAAAATTCAACAACAAGACCGTAAACCTCCTCAAAGAATTATCGGACGATTATCAACATTTATTTGCGAAATCAAATTAAAATGAACTTTGATTTAAAGACAATCAACGATTATAAATAAAAAGTAAATCGCAAACCGCAAACCTCATTGAAAAAAAAAAAAAATTCATCAACAAGACCGCAAACCTTCTCAAGGAATCATCGGACGATTATCAACATTCATCTGCGAAATTAAACTAAAATGAACTTAGATTTCAAGACAATCAACGATTATAAATAAAAAGTAAATCACAAACTGCAAACTCATTGAAAAAAATAAAAATAAAAAAATTCATCAACAAGACCGCGAACCTCCTCTCGGCAATCATCGACGATTATCAACATTTATCCGCTAAATCAAATTAAAATAAACTTTGATTTCTAGACAATCAACGATTATAAATAAAAAGTAATTCGCAACCGCAAGCCTCATTGTAAAAAATAAAAATAAAAAAATTTAACAACAAGACCGTAAACCTTCTCGGCAATCATCGGACGATTATCAACATTTATTTGCGAAATCAAATTAAAATAAACTTAGATTTCAACACAATCAACGATTATAGATAAAAAGTAAATCGCAAATTGCAAACCTAATTGTAAAAAATAAAAATAAAAAAAATTCAACAACAAGAACGCAAACCTCCTCAGCAATCATCGGACGATTATCAACATTTATCCGCGAAATCGAATTAAAATGAACTTAGATTTCAAGACAATCAACGATTATAAATAAAAAGTAAATCGCAAACTTCAAACCTCTTTGAAAAAAATAAAAATAAAAAAATTCAACAACAAGACCGCAAACTTCCTCGGTTCATCGAGACGATTATCAACATTCATCAGGGAAATCAAAATAAAATGAACTTTGATTTCAAGACAATCAACGATTATAAATATAAAGTAAATCGCAAACTGCAACCCTCATAGAAAAATAAATAAATAAATGCAAAGCAACAAGACCGCAAACCTCCTCAACAATCATTAGACGATTATCAACATTTATCTGCTAAATGAAATTAAAATGAACTTTGATTTCTATACAATCAACGATTATAAAAAAAATAAAATTGCAAACTGCAAGCCTCATTGTAAAAAATAAAAATCAAAAAATTCAACAACAAGACCGTAAACCTCCTCAGCAATCATTAGACGATTATCAACATTTATTTGCGAAATCAAATTAAAATGAATTTAGATTTCATAACAATCAACGATTATAAATAAAAAGTAAATCGCAAACTGTAAACCTCATTGAAAAAAATAAATATAAAAAAATTCAACAACAAGACCGCAAACCTTCTCGGCAATCATCGGATGATTATCAATATTCATCTGCGAAATCAAATTAAAATGAACTTAGATTTCAAAACAATCGGCGATTATAAATAAAAAGTAAATAGCAAAGCTTGCAAAACTCGTTGAAATATATAAAAATAAAAAGATTCAACAAGAAGACAATCAACGATTATCAACATTCATCTGTGAAATCAAATTAAAATGAACTTAGATTTCAAGACAATCAACGATTATAAATAAAAAGTAAATCGCAAACTGCAAACCTCTTTGAAAAAAATAAAAATAAAAAAATTCAACAACAACACCGCAAACTTCCTCAGTAATCATCAGACGATTATCAACATTCATCAGGGAAATCAAAATAAAATGAACTTAGATTTCAAGACAATCAACGATTATAAATATAAAGTACATCGCAAACTGCAAACCTCATAGAAAAAAAAAAAAATCAACAACAAGACCGCAAACCTCTTCAACAATCATCGGACGATTATCAACATTTATCGCTAAATGAAATTAAAATGAACTTTGATTTCTAGACAATCAACGATTATAAAAAAAAAATCGCAAACTGCTAGCCTCATTGTAAAAAATAAAAATCAAAAAATTCAACAACAAAACCGTAAACCTCCTCAGCAATCATCAGACGATTCTCAACATTTATTTGCGAAATCAAATTAAAATGAACTTTGATTTAAATACAATCAACGATTATAAATAAAAAGTAAATCGCAAACTACAAACATCATTGAAAAAAATAAAAGTAAAAATAAAAAGATTCAACAACAAGGCAATCAACGATTATCAACATTCTTTTGCGAAATGAAATTAAAATGAACTTAGATTTCAACACAATCAACGATTATAGATAAAAAGTAAATCGCAAACTGCAAACTTAATTGTAAAAAATAAAAATAAAAAAATTCAACAACAAGACCGCAAATCTCCTCGGCAATCATCAGACGATTATGAACATTTATCTGCGAAATCAAATTAAAATGAACTTAGATTTCAAAACAATCAACGATTATAAATAAAAAGTAAATCGCAAACCGCAAAACTCATTGAAAAAAATAATAAAAAAAAATTCAACAACAAGACCGCAAACCTCCTCAGCAATCATCGGACGATTATCAACATTTATCTGCAAAATCAAATTAAAAAGAACTTAGTTTTAAGACAATCAACGATTATAAACAAAAAGTAAATCGCAAACTGCAAACCTTATTGAATAAAATAAAAATAAAAAAATTCAACAACAAGTCCGCAAAGCTCCTCAGCAATCATCAGACGATTATCAACATTTATCTGCTAAATCAAATTAAAATGTACTTAGATTTCAAGACAATCAACGATTATAAATAAAAAATAAATCGCAAACTGCAAACCTCATTGAAAAAAAATAAAAATAAAAAAATTCAACAACAAGACCGCAAACCTCCTCGGCAATCATCGGACGATTATCAACATTTATCCGCTAAATCAAATTAAAATGAACTTTGATATCTAGACAATCAACGATTATAAATAAAAAGTAATTCGCAAACCGCAAGCCTCATTGTAAAAAATAAAAATCAAAAAAATTTAACAACAAGACCGTAAACCTTCTCAGCAATCATCAGACGATTATCAACATTTATTTGCGAAATCAAATTAAAATGATTTTTGATTTAAAGACAATCTACGATTATAAATAAAAAGTAAATCGCAAACCGCAAACCTCAATGAAAAAAATAAAAATAAAAAAATTCAACAACAAGACCGCAAACCTCCTCGGCAATCATCCGACGATTATCAACATTTATCGCTAAATCAAATTAAAATGAACTTTGATATCTAGACAATCAACGATTATAAATAAAAAGTAATTCGCAAAGCGCAAGCCTCATTGTAAAAAATAAAAATCAAAAAAATTTAACAACAAGACCGTAAACCTTCTCGGCAATCATCGGACGATTATCAACATTTATTTGCGAAATCAAATTAAAATGAACTTTGATTTAAAGACAATCTACGATTATAAATAAAAAGTAAATCGCAAACCGCAAACCTCAATGAAAAAAATAAAAATAAAAAAATTCAACAACAAGACCGCAAAACCTTCTCAGCAATCATCGGACGATTATCAACATTCATCTGCGAAATCAAATTAAAATGAACTTAGATTTCAAAACAATTAGCGATTATAAATGAAAAGTAAATAGCAACCGCAAACCTCGTTGAAATAAATAAAAATAAAAAGATTCAACAACAAGACAATCAACGATTATCAACATTCATCTCGCGAAATCAAATTAAAATGAACTTAGATTTCAACACAATCAACGATCATAGATAAAAAGTAAATCGCAAACTGCAAACTGCAAACCTAATTGTAAAAAATAAAAATAAAAAAATTCAACAACAAGACCGCAAACCTCCTCGGCAATCATCGGACGATTATCAACATTTATCTGCGAAATCAAATCAAAATGAACTTAGATTTCAAGACAATCAACGATTATAAATAAAAACTAAATCGCAAACCGCAAACCTCATTGAAAAAAATAAAAATAAAAAAATTCAACAACAAGACCGTAAACCTCCTCAGGCAATTATCGGACGATTATCAACATTTATCGGCTAAATGAAATTAAAATGAACTTTGATTTCTAGACAATCAACGATTATAAATAAAAAGTAATTCGCAAACTGCAAGCCTCATTGTAAAAAATAAAAATAAAAAAATTCAACAACAAGACCGTAAACCTCCTCAGCAATTATCAGACGATTATCAACATTTATTTGCGAAATCAAATTAAAATGAACTTTGATTTAAAGACAATCAACGATTATAAATAAAAAGTAAATCGCAAACTGCAAACCTCATTGAAAAAAAAAAAAAAAAATTCAACAACAAGACCGCAAACCTTCTCGGCAATCATCGGACGATTATCAACATTCATCTGCGAAATTAAACTAAAATGAACTTAGATTTCAACACAATCAACGATTATAGATAAAAAGTAAATCGCAAACTCGCAAACCTCATTGAAAAAAATAAAAATAAAAAAATTCAACAACAAGACCGTAAACCTCCTCAGCAATTATCGGACGATTATCAACATTTATCGGCTAAATGAAATTAAAATGAACTTTGATTTCTAGACAATCAACGATTATAAATAAAAAGTAATTCGCAAACTGCAAGCCTCATTGTAAAAAATAAAAATAAAAAAATTTAACAACAAGACCGTAAACCTTCTCAGCAATCATCAGACGATTATCAACATTTATTTGCGAAATCAAATTAAAATGAACTTAGATTTCAACACAATCAACGATTATAGATAAAAAGTAAATCGCAAATTGTAAACCTAATTGTAAAAAATAAAAATAAAAAAATTCAACAACAAGAACGCAAACCTCCTCAGCAATCATCAGACGATTATCAACATTTATCTGCGAAATCGAATTAAAATGAACTTAGATTTCAAGACAATCAACGATTATAAATAAAAAGTAAATCGCAAACTTCAAACCTCTTTGAAAAAAATAAAAATAAAAAAATTCAACAACAAGACCGCAAACTTCCTCGGTTCATCGGACGATTATCAACATTTATCGGGAAATCAAAATAAAATGAACTTTGATTTCAAGACAATCAACGATTATAAATATAAAGTAAATCGCAAACTGCAAACCTCATAGAAAAATAAATAAATAAATGCAGCAACAAGACCGCAAACCTCCTCAGCAATCATTAGACGATTATCAACATTTATCTGCTAAATGAAATTAAAATGAACTTTGATTTCTATACAATCAACGATTATAAAAAAAATAAAATTGCAAACTGCAAGCCTCATTGTAAAAAATAAAAATCAAAAAATTCAACAACAAGACCGTAAACCTCCTCAGCAATCATTAGACGATTATCAACATTTATTTGCGAAATCAAATTAAAATGAATTTAGATTTCATAACAATCAACGATTATAAATAAAAAGTAAATCGCAAATCGTAAACCTCATTGAAAAAAATAAATATAAAAAAATTCAACAACAAGACCGCAAACCTTCTCTCAAGAATCATCGAGATGATTATCAATATTCATCTGCGAAATCAAATTAAAATGAACTTAGATTTCAAAACAATCGGCGATTATAAATAAAAAGTAAATAGCAAACGCAAAACTCGTTGAAATATATAAAAATAAAAAGATTCAACAAGAAGACAATCAACGATTATCAACATTCATCTCGTGAAATCAAATTAAAATGAACTTAGATTTCAAGACAATCAACGATTATAAATAAAAAGTAAATCGCAAGCTGCAAACCTCTTTGAAAAAAAATAAAAATAAAAAAATTCAACAACAACACCGCAAACTTCCTCAGTAATCATCAGACGATTATCAACATTCATCAGGGAAATCAAAATAAAATGAACTTAGATTTCAAGACAATCAACGATTATAAATATAAAGTACATCGCAAATCGCAAACCTCATAGAAAAAAAAAAAAAATCAACAACAAGACCGCAAACCTCTTCAAAGCAATCATCGGACGATTATCAACATTTATCCGCTAAATGAAATTAAAATGAACTTTGATTTCTAGACAATCAACGATTATAAAAAAAAAATCGCAAATTGCTAGCCTCATTGTAAAAAATAAAAATCAAAAATTCAACAACAAAACCGTAAACCTCCTCGCAATCATCGGACGATTCTCAACATTTATTTGCGAAATCAAATTAAAATGAACTTTGATTTAAATACAATCAACGATTATAAATAAAAAGTAAATCGCAAACTACAAACATCATTGAAAAAAATAAAAGTAAAAATAAAAAGATTCAACAACAAGGCAATCAACGATTATCAACATTCTTTTGCGAAATGAAATTAAAATGAACTTAGATTTCAACACAATCAACGATTATAGATAAAAAGTAAATCGCAAACCTGCAAACTTAATTGTAAAAAATAAAAATAAAAAAATTCAACAACAAGACCGCAAATCTCCTCGGCAATCATCGAGACGATTATGAACATTTATCTGCGAAATCAAATTAAAATGAACTTAGATTTCAAAACAATCAACGATTATAAATAAAAAGTAAATCGCAAACCGCAAAACTCATTGAAAAAAATAATAAAAAAAATTCAACAACAAGACCGCAAACCTCCTCCGGCAATCATCGGACGATTATCAACATTTATCTCGCAAAATCAAATTAAAAAGAACTTAGTTTTAAGACAATCAACGATTATAAACAAAAAGTAAATCGCAAACTGCAAACCTTATTGAATAAAATAAAAATAAAAAAATTCAACAACAAGACCGCAAAGCTCCTCAGCAATCATCAGACGATTATCAACATTTATCTGCTAAATCAAATTAAAATGTACTTAGATTTCAAGACAATCAACGATTATAAATAAAAAATAAATCGCAAACTGCAAACCTCATTGAAAAAAATAAAAATAAAAAAATTCAACAACAAGACCGCAAACCTCCTCAAGCAATCATCGGACGATTATCAACATTTATCTCGCTAAATCAAATTAAAATGAACTTTGATATCTAGACAATCAACGATTATAAATAAAAAGTAATTCGCAAACCGCAAGCCTCATTGTAAAAAATAAAAATCAAAAAAATTTAACAACAAGACCGTAAACCTTCTCAAAGAATCATCGGACGATTATCAACATTTATTTGCGAAATCAAATTAAAATGATTTTTGATTTAAAGACAATCTACGATTATAAATAAAAAGTAAATCGCAAAGCGCAAACCTCAATGAAAAAAATAAAAATAAAAAAATTCAACAACAAGACCGCAAACCTCCTCAGCAATCATCCGACGATTATCAACATTTATCTGCTAAATCAAATTAAAATGAACTTTGATATCTAGACAATCAACGATTATAAATAAAAAGTAATTCGCAAACCGCAAGCCTCATTGTAAAAAATAAAAATCAAAAAAATTTAACAACAAGACCGTAAACCTTCTCAGCAATCATCGGACGATTATCAACATTTATTTGCGAAATCAAATTAAAATGAACTTTGATTTAAAGACAATCTACGATTATAAATAAAAAGTAAATCGCAAACCGCAAACCTCAATGAAAAAAATAAAAATAAAAAAATTCAACAACAAGACCGCAAAACCTTCTCAGCAATCATCGGACGATTATCAACATTCATCCGCGAAATCAAATTAAAATGAACTTAGATTTCAAAACAATTAGCGATTATAAATGAAAAGTAAATAGCAACCGCAAACCTCGTTGAAATAAATAAAAATAAAAAGATTCAACAACAAGACAATCAACGATTATCAACATTCATCTGCGAAATCAAATTAAAATGAACTTAGATTTCAACACAATCAACGATCATAGATAAAAAGTAAATCGCAAACTGCAAACTGCAAACCTAATTGTAAAAAATAAAAATAAAAAAATTCAACTACAAGACCGCAAACCTCCTCGGCAATCATCGGACGATTATCAACATTTATCTCGCGAAATCAAATCAAAATGAACTTAGATTTCAAGACAATCAACGATTATAAATAAAAACTAAATCGCAAACTGCAAACCTCATTGAAAAAAATAAAAATAAAAAAATTCAACAACAAGACCGTAAACCTCCTCAGCAATTATCAGACGATTATCAACATTTATCAGCTAAATGAAATTAAAATGAACTTTGATTTCTAGACAATCAACGATTATAAATAAAAAGTAATTCGCAAACTGCAAGCCTCATTGTAAAAAATAAAAATAAAAAAATTCAACAACAAGGCCCAGTAAACCTCCTCAGCAATTATCGGACGATTATCAACATTTATTTGCGAAATCAAATTAAAATGAACTTTGAATTAAAGACAATCAACGATTATAAATAAAAAGTAAATCGCAAACTGCAAACCTCATTGAAAAAAAAAAAAAAAAATTCAACAACAAGACCGCAAACCTTCTCAGCAATCATCAGACGATTATCAACATTCATCTGCGAAATTAAACTAAAATGAACTTAGATTTCAACACAATCAACGATTATAGATAAAAAGTAAATCGCAAACTGCAAACCTCATTGAAAAAAATAAAAATAAAAAAATTCAACAACAAGACCGTAAACCTCCTCAGCAATTATCGACGATTATCAACATTTATCGGCCTAAATGAAATTAAAATGAACTTTGATTTCTAGACAATCAACGATTATAAATAAAAAGTAATTCGCAAATTGCAAGCCTCATTGTAAAAAATAAAAATAAAAAAATTTAACAACAAGACCGTAAACCTTCTCAGCAATCATCAGACGATTATCAACATTTATTTGCGAAATCAAATTAAAATGAACTTAGATTTCAACACAATCAACGATTATAGATAAAAAGTAAATCGCAAATTGTAAACCTAATTGTAAAAAATAAAAATAAAAAAATTCAACAACAAGAACGCAAACCTCCTCAGCAATCATCAGACGATTATCAACATTTATCTGCGAAATCGAATTAAAATGAACTTAGATTTCAAGACAATCAACGATTATAAATAAAAAGTAAATCGCAAACTTCAAACCTCTTTGAAAAAAATAAAAATAAAAAAATTCAACAACAAGACCGCAAACTTCCTCGGTTCATCGGACGATTATCAACATTTATCGGGAAATCAAAATAAAATGAACTTTGATTTCAAGACAATCAACGATTATAAATATAAAGTAAATCGCAAACTTGCAAACCTCATAGAAAAATAAATAAATAAATGCGGCAACAAGACCGCAAACCTCCTCGGCAATCATTAGACGATTATCAACATTTATCCGCTAAATGAAATTAAAATGAACTTTGATTTCTATACAATCAACGATTATAAAAAAAATAAAATTGCAAAGCGCAAGCCTCATTGTAAAAAATAAAAATCAAAAAATTCAACAACAAGACCGTAAACCTCCTCAGCAATCATTAGACGATTATCAACATTTATTTGCGAAATCAAATTAAAATGAATTTAGATTTCATAACAATCAACGATTATAAATAAAAAGTAAATCGCAAGCTTGTAAACCTCATTGAAAAAAATAAATATAAAAAAATTCAACAACAAGACCGCAAACCTTCTCAGCAATCATCAGATGATTATCAATATTCATCTGCGAAATCAAATTAAAATGAACTTAGATTTCAAAACAATCGGCGCTTATAAATAAAAAGTAAATAGCAAAACGCAAAACTCGTTGAAATATATAAAAATAAAAAGATTCAACAAGAAGACAATCAACGATTATCAACATTCATCGTGAAATCAAATTAAAATGAACTTAGATTTCAAGACAATCAACGATTATAAATAAAAAGTAAATCGCAAACCGCAAACCTCTTTGAAAAAAATAAAAATAAAAAAATTCAACAACAACACCGCAAACTTCCTCGGTAATCATCGGACGATTATCAACATTCATCGGGAAATCAAAATAAAATGAACTTAGATTTCAAGACAATCAACGATTATAAATATAAAGTACATCGCAAACTGCAAACCTCATAGAAAAATAAATAAATAAATGCAGCAACAAGACCGCAAACCTCCTCAGCAATCATTAGACGATTATCAACATTTATCTGCGAAATCGAATTAAAATGAACTTAGATTTCAAGACAATCAACGATTATAAATAAAAAGTAAATCGCAAACTTCAAACCTCTTTGAAAAAAATAAAAATAAAAAAATTCAACAACAAGACCGCAAACTTCCTCGGTTCATCGGACGATTATCAACATTCATCAGGGAAATCAAAATAAAATGAACTTTGATTTCAAGACAATCAACGATTATAAAAATAAAGTAAATCGCAAGCTGCAACCCTCATAGAAAAATAAATAAATAAATGCAGCAACAAGACCGCAAACCTCCTCGGCAATCATTAGACGATTATCAACATTTATCCGCTAAATGAAATTAAAATGAACTTTGATTTCTATACAATCAACGATTATAAAAAAAATAAAATTGCAAGCGCAAGCCTCATTGTAAAAAATAAAAATCAAAAAATTCAACAACAAGACCGTAAACCTCGTCAGCAATCATTAGACGATTATCAACATTTATTTGCGAAATCAAATTAAAATAAATTTAGATTTCATAACAATCAACGATTATAAATAAAAAGTAAATCGCAAACTGTAAACCTCATTGAAAAAAATAAATATAAAAAAATTCAACAACAAGACCGCAAACCTTCTCAGCAATCATCAGATGATTATCAATATTCATCTGCGAAATCAAATTAAAATGAACTTAGATTTCAAAACAATCAGCGATTATAAATAAAAAGTAAATAGCAAACTGCAAAACTCGTTGAAATATATAAAAATAAAAAGATTCAACAAGAAGACAATCAACGATTATCAACATTCATCTGTGAAATCAAATTAAAATGAACTTAGATTTCAAGACAATCAACGATTATAAATAAAAAGTAAATCGCAAACCGCAAACCTCTTTGAAAAAAATAAAAATAAAAAAATTCAACAACAACACCGCAAACTTCCTCGGTAATCATCGGACGATTATCAACATTCATCGGGAAATCAAAATAAAATGAACTTAGATTTCAAGACAATCAACGATTATAAATATAAAGTACATCGCAAACTGCAAACCTCATAGAAAAAAAAAAAAATCAACAACAAGACCGCAAACCTCTTCAGCAATCATCAGACGATTATCAACATTTATCTGCTAAATGAAATTAAAATGAACTTTGATTTCTAGACAATCAACGATTATAAAAAAAAAATCGCAAACTGCTAGCTTCATTGTAAAAAATAAAAATCAAAAAATTCAACAACAAAACCGTAAACCTCCTCAGCAATCATCAGACGATTCTCAACATTTATTTGCGAAATCAAATTAAAATGAACTTTGATTTAAATACAATCAACGATTATAAATAAAAAGTAAATCGCAAACTACAAACATCATTGAAAAAAATAAAAGTAAAAATAAAAAGATTCAACAACAAGGCAATCAACGATTATCAACATTCTTTTGCGAAATGAAATTAAAATGAACTTAGATTTCAACACAATCAACGATTATAGATAAAAAGTAAATCGCAAACTGCAAACTTAATTGTAAAAAATAAAAATAAAAAAATTCAACAACAAGACCGCAAATCTCCTCGGCAATCATCAGACGATTATGAACATTTATCTGCGAAATCAAATTAAAATGAACTTAGATTTCAAAACAATCAACGATTATAAATAAAAAGTAAATCGCAAACTGCAAAACTCATTGAAAAAAATAATAAAAAAAAAATTCAACAACAAGACCGCAAACCTCCTCAGCAATCATCAGACGATTATCAACATTTATCTGCAAAATCAAATTAAAAAGAACTTAGTTTTAAGACAATCAACGATTATAAACAAAAAGTAAATCGCAAACTGCAAACCTTATTGAATAAAATAAAAATAAAAAAATTCAACAACAAGACCGCAAAGCTCCTCAGCAATCATCAGACGATTATCAACATTTATCTGCTAAATCAAATTAAAATGTACTTAGATTTCAAGACAATCAACGATTATAAATAAAAAATAAATCGCAAACTGCAAACCTCATTGAAAAAAATAAAAATAAAAAAATTCAACAACAAGACCGCAAACCTCCTCAGCAATCATCAGACGATTATCAACATTTATCTGCTAAATCAAATTAAAATGAACTTTGATATCTAGACAATCAACGATTATAAATAAAAAGTAATTCGCAAACCGCAAGCCTCATTGTAAAAAATAAAAATCAAAAAAATTTAACAACAAGACCGTAAACCTTCTCAGCAATCATCAGACGATTATCAACATTTATTTGCGAAATCAAATTAAAATGATTTTTGATTTAAAGACAATCTACGATTATAAATAAAAAGTAAATCGCAAACTGCAAACCTCAATGAAAAAAATAAAAATAAAAAAATTCAACAACAAGACCGCAAACCTCCTCAGCAATCATCCGACGATTATCAACATTTATCTGCTAAATCAAATTAAAATGAACTTTGATATCTAGACAATCAACGATTATAAATAAAAAGTAATTCGCAAACCGCAAGCCTCATTGTAAAAAATAAAAATCAAAAAAATTTAACAACAAGACCGTAAACCTTCTCAGCAATCATCAGACGATTATCAACATTTATTTGCGAAATCAAATTAAAATGAACTTTGATTTAAAGACAATCTACGATTATAAATAAAAAGTAAATCGCAAACTGCAAACCTCAATGAAAAAAATAAAAATAAAAAAATTCAACAACAAGACCGCAAAACCTTCTCAGCAATCATCAGACGATTATCAACATTCATCTGCGAAATCAAATTAAAATGAACTTAGATTTCAAAACAATTAGCGATTATAAATGAAAAGTAAATAGCAAACTGCAAACCTCGTTGAAATAAATAAAAATAAAAAGATTCAACAACAAGACAATCAACGATTATCAACATTCATCTGCGAAATCAAATTAAAATGAACTTAGATTTCAACACAATCAACGATCATAGATAAAAAGTAAATCGCAAACTGCAAACTGCAAACCTAATTGTAAAAAATAAAAATAAAAAAATTCAACAACAAGACCGCAAACCTCCTCGGCAATCATCAGACGATTATCAACATTTATCTGCGAAATCAAATCAAAATGAACTTAGATTTCAAGACAATCAACGATTATAAATAAAAACTAAATCGCAAACTGCAAACCTCATTGAAAAAAATAAAAATAAAAAAATTCAACAACAAGACCGTAAACCTCCTCAGCAATTATCAGACGATTATCAACATTTATCAGCTAAATGAAATTAAAATGAACTTTGATTTCTAGACAATCAACGATTATAAATAAAAAGTAATTCGCAAACTGCAAGCCTCATTGTAAAAAATAAAAATAAAAAAATTCAACAACAAGACCGTAAACCTCCTCAGCAATTATCAGACGATTATCAACATTTATTTGCGAAATCAAATTAAAATGAACTTTGATTTAAAGACAATCAACGATTATAAATAAAAAGTAAATCGCAAACTGCAAACCTCATTGAAAAAAAAAAAAAAAAATTCAACAACAAGACCGCAAACCTTCTCAGCAATCATCAGACGATTATCAACATTCATCTGCGAAATTAAACTAAAATGAACTTAGATTTCAAGACAATCAACGATTATAGATAAAAAGTAAATCGCAAACTGCAAACTCATTGAAAAAAATAAAAATAAAAAAATTCATCAACAAGACCGCAAACCTCCTCAGCAATCATCAGACGATTATCAACATTTATCTGCTAAATCAAATTAAAATGAACTTTGATTTCTAGACAATCAACGATTATAAATAAAAAGTAATTCGCAAACTGCAAGCCTCATTGTAAAAAATAAAAATAAAAAAATTTAACAACAAGACCGTAAACCTTCTCAGCAATCATCAGACGATTATCAACATTTATTTGCGAAATCAAATTAAAATGAACTTTGATTTAAAGACAATCTACGATTATAAATAAAAAGTAAATCGCAAACTGCAAACCTCAATGAAAAAAATAAAAATAAAAAAATTCAACAACAAGACCGCAAAACCTTCTCAGCAATCATCAGACGATTATCAACATTCATCTGCGAAATCAAATTAAAATGAACTTAAATTTCAAAACAATCAGCGATTATAAATGAAAAGTAAAAAACAAACTGCAAACCTCGTTGAAATAAATAAAAATAAAAAGATTCAACAACAAGACAATCAACGATTATCAACATTCATCTGCGAAATCAAATTAAAATGAACTTAGATTTCAACACAATCAACGATTGTAGATAAAAAGTAAATCGCAAACTGCAAACCTAATTGTAAAAAATAAAAATAAAAAAATTCAACAACAAGACCGCAAACCTCCTCGGCAATCATCAGACGATTATCAACATTTATCTGCGAAATCAAATCAAAATGAACTTAGATTTCAAGACAATCAACGATTATAAATAAAAAGTAAATCGCAAACTGCAAACTCATTGAAAAAAATAAAAATAAAAAAATTCAACAACAAGACCGCAAACCTTCTCAGCAATGATCAGACGATTATCAACATTTATCTGCTAAATGAAATTAAAATGAACTTTGATTTCTAGACAATCAACGATTATAAATAAAAAGTAATTCGCAAACTGCAAGCCTTATTGTAAAAAATAAAAATAAAAAAATTCAACAACAAGACCGTAAACCTCCTCAGCAATTATCAGACGATTATCAACATTTATTTGCGAAATCAAATTAAAATGAACTTTGATTTAAAGACAATCAACGATTATAAATAAAACGTAAATCGCAAACTGCAAACCTCATTGAAAAAAATAAAAAAAAAATTCATCAACAAGACCGCAAACCTTCTCAGCAATCATCAGACAATTATCAACATTCATCTGCGAAATAAAACTAAAATGAACTTAGATTTCAAGACAATCAACGATTATAAATAAAAAGTAAATCACAAACTGCAAACTCATCGAAAAAAATAAAAATAAAAAAATTCATCAACAAGACCGCAAACCTCCTCAGCAATCATCAGACGATTATCAACATTTATCTGCGAAATCAAATTAAAATGAGCTTAGATTTCAAGACAATCAACGATTACAAATAAAAAGTAAATCGCAAACTGCAAACCTCATTGAAAAAAATAAAAATAAAAAAAATTTACTAACAAGACCGCAAACGTTCTCGGCAAATATCAGACGATTATCAACATTCATCTGCGAAATCAAATTAAAATGAGCTTAGATTTCAAGACAATCAACGATTATAAATTAAAAGTAAATCGCAAACTGCAAACCTCATTGAAAAAAATAAAAATAAAAAAAATTTAATTACAAGACCGCAAACCTCCTCAGCAATCATCAGACGATTATCAACATTCATCTGCGAAATCAAATTAAAATGAACTTAGATTTCAAGACAATCAACGATTATAAATTAAAAGTAAATCGCAAACTGCAAACCTCAACCATAGTTGATCGATTTCGGGTCTAAGCGTGATATTTTCTCAAATGTCGAAACTCTAAACTAAACTTGAGAGAATTTAGAGGTGAAAGAATCAGAGAATTTAGAGGAGAAAGAATCAGAGAATTTTTATTATTAGATGATAAAAATGATTCAGCTGTAAAGGGCGCCAAGGGCCCATAATTTTCTCTTTTTGTTTCTTAAATGTGCTCCTTTGTTACTTTTTTTTCTTCTTTTCACTTATAGTAACTCCAACTTCCTGGACTATGATTTTATATCTTATATACCTTAAAATTGGAAATTGTTAAAAAATAATGTACATAACCTAAAGTCTATACTTAGATTTCTAATATTTATTTTAGGTGTTGGACGATAAAATGTATTTTATATTTCGATTTTCTTTTTCAAGTTATTAGTTTATCTGTTTATTACGGACTATTCCATCCGCCCCATAATAGTCTAAATACTTTTGTTTTTTTGTTGTTCCATTTGGATTTTTTAATAAGAATAATACAAACTTTTGCCCATTCTCTCGCAATAATACAAACTTTTATATTTTTTAATAATACAAACTTTAGATCAAAATTCCTCCAGTAGGGTAATACCGGTTGTTAACTTGTTGTAGGAGGTAACAAGCTGACGTGACAATCTCTAGGACATGTGTCTCTTTTTTATTGGTTGATATTTAAATTTGAAAAACAAAAAAAAAACCCTTTTTTTCTTTCTCCCTCACCCACCCCACCCTTGGCCTCGACCCTCGCCCAGCCTTCCCTCAACCACTCTCTCTCTTCGTCCTCCCCCAAGCACCTCCACGAAGCCCCTCCCCCACCCCCTCCCCCATCCCAAAACCACAACCGCCACCAACCTTCACGATTTCCGCCGCATTTTCGACTGAATTCTTCCCTAAACCCTTGTTCTCTTTGTCTCTCTCGGACTTCTCCTCACCTTCGACTGAATTCTTCCCTAAACCCTTGTTCTCTTTCTCTCTCTCGGACTTCTCCTCACCTTCGACTGAATTCTCCGGCTACCATGGTCGAGTTGCCGCGGTCACCTGTGCGTGGGTGCCATCGGTGCCGTTTCAGTTGGTTGGGGGAGGAGGAGGAAAGAGGGGGTGGTTTCGGTTGGTTGGTGGAGGGGGAGGAAATAGGGGGTGGCTGGGTTTGGTGGTTTTCGGGGTGGGATGGTTGGGTTTGGTGGTTTTCGAGGGGTGGGGTGGTGGGTTTTGGTGGTTTTCGGGGTGGTGTGGGTGGGTTTGGTGGTTTTCGGGGTGGGGTGGCTGGGATTGGTGGTTTTCGGTGGTGGCTGTGGGGTGGGGGAGACGGATTGGGGGTGGTTTCAGTAGTGGCGGTGGGGTGGAGGAAATGCCGGGGGCTGGGGGTGGTTCAGGTGGGTGGTGGGTTGGGCGTGGGAAGGTGGCTTCGGTGGTGGGCCGTGGGGTGGTTTCGGTGGTTCTTTGTGGGATGGGGGAGGGCCGAGGTGGTTTAGGTGGGTGGGGGGTTGGGGGAGGAAGGAGAAAGAAGATAGATCATTTTGTAATACTTTTTTTACCTGTTTTACAGGTTACAAGTCAACTTGATCTACTGGAGTAATTTTAATGTAAAGTTTGTATTATTAAAAAATAATCAAAAGTTTGTATTATTGCAAGAGAACGGGCAAAAGTTTGTATTATTGTAGTTAAGAAATCCTTTTAGTTTGAACAATTTTATTTTTGGCATAATATCACTATTATTTTGCGATTTCCCTTTTTTTCAATAACTAGTGGTTGGGTCGCGTTGCCCACGAAAAGCTAGGGGTAGCTAGATTGGTATCGATGTTGGTCAATAACCTATTTCTATTTATTTTTGGATAATATAAGAAAACAACTTGTATATGCCATTACAAACCGAGTTATATGACTACCTTTGCCTCTAGCATACAGTGAATAGAATAACATTCTGACATGTCCTAAGGTTATAAATATTTTCAGTAGCCACTTAACTTTATACTAACATTACTAATAAAACAGCTCCATGTAAAGATTTCATGGGTGCTTATTCAAACTGATTAGTCGTGAATTAGCTAAGTAGCAAAGAGCAATTCACATAAGACCCAAACTAAGAACAAAGAGACGATTGAATCTAAAAACAAAGTAATCTAGCTTTAAAAACATGCTGAATTCACCTGAGATACACCAGTTCATTGTAAAAATTTAAGTTGAACTTGCTTTCTAAATAAGAAAGCATTGTACTCAACATGTACTTTTAAGGAAAAGTATCCCATTTGAAGCTTAAGATACCAAAACAATATTAAAAGAGTAGAACCACATAGATAATATTTTCACATAAATCTACATAGGAAAAAAGAGAGACGTGTCCAACTCTGCATTAACATAAAAACACTCAACATTGTATTGTTCCTCTCCGTTCCCCGCGCTCCTTCAAACGAATACTTCAATGAAAAAAGAAGATCATGTAATCGGTGGTGATCAGAGGGTCCTTGACAGTGACGATCTCAACATCATCCCTCTAGATCACTCTTGCGACCATATGATTGATTCTCCCAAATCCTGTGTAAATTCAAAAATTCAGGTTGTTTGAGATCAAAGCATCAACACACACAAATAGGTTCGAGTTCAAATTAGAGACTATTAAGAAGAAGAAATCAACATTTTCCTAGCCTTCTAAGCTTATGATGCAGGTATGGGAAATATTGAGCAATCGGGTGTGTCCTTTTCTGCCCCTGCCATCTCAGATAAGACGGAAACAAAGAAAGGGAAAGGTGGGGTAAAGCGAAGAAAGTAAGAGAGAAGACAAACAAACAAACAAACGAATGCAAAGATGAAAGAAAACGCTGTAGGATTCTATAAGTACTCTAAGCGGAATTTCATGAAGCATATTCATAAGCACTTAAAACAGGATCTCATGCATATACATTCAAGGATCACATAATAGTTAAGAATTTACCTCTGAAGCGTGAATTCCACAAAGCTTGTATAACCCGGATAAAGAACCTCAATTGTGATTCCTCTACTTGGTCCACCAACCCGGATCAACACTCCACCAATGCTAGTTGGAAGGAAGAAATTCTTCTTCTTCTTTAATGGAGTTTTTGTGACTTTAGGAAAGAATATGAGAGAGAAGAATAATAAGAGATATCTTGTTATCTTTTTATCCTTATTGCCTAACCAAATATATAAATATATTTAGGTTAGAAGGAGAATCACTTCTCCTCTCCCCTCCTCTTGGCCGACCACCCCTAGGGCCCTTATGGGCTCTAGGTTTCTTTTGTTGATCCAAGTATATTGTGTGACCTAATAGGATCCATTATATTGGGCTTCAGTTTTATAATTTCCTAACCCAAAGTTCTATAGCATTCTCTAGCAAGACGTATAGACGATCCAATAGAACGAATTTATTATCTCCATAATACGATCCATAATATAATTAGTAATTGCATTTAAGTCGAGGACATAAATCCTTCAATCTCCCACTTGTCCGAGACGAGTGTGCAATGTTTGAATTCCTCAAGTCTCTTAATGGCTTAATTTGATAGTATGATCATATTTATATATCATCCATACTAGTTTTCAAATTAATCCTTGAAATCCGAGTTCGAATTGACAAACAAATGATCATCGAATGATCCATTTGAGCACGACCATGCATTTTTCAATTTTCGCTCTTCAAGGGGCCAAGACACCTATCCTATCTCATATAGGAGGACCTTTTCAATCTTATGGTAATCAATACTCCCACTCAATTTTTAGCACAACCTCAATGCTGCCTTTATAGTTCCCTTTTACGGCATGACGTTTGACAGTATCAAAGTTATACCAATCATTGGGCTAAATAATGTTCCACTCATGTCTAGGGAATCTACTAATATAATTTCGAAGTTATAAAACTTCTAAGCAGGTCTAGTTCGATTATGTATCAACTATACATATCCATATGATTGATTAAACATCTCTATGTTTCCATAGCCCATGAAACGACACTATCAATCAATCTTATATGCTAATCCCTTTAACAAGTCATTTATGTCCAGTTTAATGACTTAGATTAGTGATACGCTCAAGTTATACGACGTTTTAGTGATATTTGAGGTGCACTTTGCTAAGGGTTTGATTGTAATTGTTAACATTCGTGTTTTATTTAGCCTTTAGCGGAAATTCGGAGCTTTGCGAGATAATTTGTGTTAACGCCATGTATTCCGAGCTTTCAAGATGAAATGGATTTGAATGATGTTTGATTGAAGTGTCTTTGGAGAGCTTGGGAGATTTGGCATCGTACCATAATGGGCAATCATCGGAAGCTCTAAGCACCAAGCATGCGCGTAACTTCGACCACCTACACAGCTCACGCCCACCAAGCAGCAGCCAGCCATCGCACGCAAGCTCGCACAGCCCAGCAGCCCGCACACCCGCACGCCCAGCGCTCGCACAGCCCAGCGCTCACAGCCCAGCGCCATCGCCCAGGCTCGCGACTCGCGAGGACTGTCGCACCTCGCGACCCCACGATCCTCGCGACTCGCGATGCCTGTCGCGGCTCGCGACCTGCGTGCCGCCCATTTTGTGCGGGGGGAGACGAGTCCTCGTCGCGACTCGCGATCGGTGTCGCGACTCGCGACGCTTTGACGGTTTGGGGCCACGACTTTGTGCGGGGTTTAAAAGCCTCCTAAAACCTAATTTTTGGGGGAGACGAAGTGGAGCACGAAGAGGAGAGAGCTGAAATGTAGACCTTGGAGTGGCTAGCTTGAGGGGAGAGCTCCTCTCCTCATCCTTCCTTCTTCATGATTCTCTTTTCATCTTTCCTTCTTCGTTCCTCTTTGTTCTTCATTTCTCTTTTCTTTGTTTTTCATTTCCTAGTTTTAGTTTTCAATTCTTAGTTTAGTTTTAGGAGATTTCAACTATGGAATTGGCTTATGCTATGCCGATTGTAGCTTGAACCGTTCTTGAACGAGATTAATATGGAGCTTCAAGCATTATTGTGAGATCTTTCCTCTCTATTTAGTTTCTTTGATTATGGTTTAATTTCTATGCTTGCTTTCCATGATTATTGCATAATTATGCTAGGAACGTTACTAGTTTGATTGTGTGATTAATCTAATGCTAGATTTAAGAATAGAATCGGATTGTTTTATTCTTTTATCAATTGGTAGCAAACTAGGGAGTAATTTAGATGCCGATCTTCTTGGTTATTCCTTAGGGAAATTGAATCAACTTGTTGAATGTTTATCGCGTGTATGACATTAGCGAGTCTATTGGTTCTCTGTGTTTATTCTTGCTATTGGATTGAACTTAGACGCGAGATCGGACTAGGTTATCCTTTAGTTAGGGTTCTATAGTCACGCTGATCGTGCTATTCAACTAAGATTAAGGAGAACACGAGATTAATTCTCGACAATAGATAATTATGGAAATAATTAGAGTGGAGGTTCAAGGATCGATAATGAATTGGAGTGGATGTTAATCGGATTCAAGATCTTTCCATATTGATTTCTCATTTTGTTTATATGCTAGTTAGTTGTAGCTTGTTAGTAAATCTACTCGAAACCCCCCTTTGTAATTATTATTAGGTTTCTCGGCCCTTAGCTTAATCTAGGTTTCGAATCACGCTGAGTACTAAACTCGTCCCTGTTTCCCTGTGGATACGACCCCTACTTCCACTATACTACCTTAGTGTAGAAGAGAGTAGGAGAAATTTTATCTTTGGCCGGGCGCGGTGCACAACGACGACACATCCGCGCCCTACCAAATTTTGGCGCCGTTGCCGGGGAAACGGTGTTACTTGTTTGTATTTAGCGTGATTTTTGGATGGTATTGCTTGTGCTCTTTGTTTTTGATTGGCCACTCATATAAAGAATTCCCTTTTTGTTTGAGTTTCTAGTTTTCATCTTCCATTGAGCTCTATGTATTTCACTTTCGTATTTTGGACAAGAAGCATGGAACTTGTTGCTTAAACTATCTTGGGAATGATTGATTGAAGCTTTTGACGGCTTATTGTTTGGTTATTGTCTAGCTGTAATTATTGATATTAATGGTCATGACTTGGATTAGCTAGGAGTACTACTAGTTGATGTTTGTTGTTGACTTAATGCTAGGTTTTGGATATAATCTGATGTTATATGCTCAACCATGATGTAGTAAGCTAGGCACTAACAATGCATTGCAAGAGTCCTTCTCAATCAATTTTGCAGGTATTTGAAGTGGAGATTGACATGGAACCACCATTGTCACACATGGAGCACAACCCAATGATTGAGCTTAAGGTAATAAGTCGAGCTAACGACTTTAAACAACAGCGCTTCTCGGGAGGCAACCCGAGACCCTTTTTATTTTCTTTCTTTCCTTTATTTCTCATCAAATTTCCACCACCACATCAAATTTTCTTCCACCCACCGCCCACCCACTCAAAAGAACCACAACAAATCTTAATCCACTTTGAGCCCAAGTCCACAAAAGAAAACCCGTTGGGAGGAGTTCAATAGCTAGGAGTTGGTAACACTAGAGGAGTGAGATTGTTGTATCTTTTCGATCTCTTGAGCTAGGTGCAAACCTCAAAAATTAGAAACTTTTGAATTTGCCATTTATTTGAGTGATTCGAGGGAGAGGGTTGTGAGTTGATTTCGGAGATTTGAGTTGGTGTTGTTAAGAAATTTGAGTTTGACGGATTGTTTGGTCATGAGTCTTGAGCATTCGATCTTCGATTTACCCGATTTTCGATTTTCTCCCTCCATTTTCAGTTTACTTTTTCTTCTAATTGTCGTCACATTGAGGACAATGTGTAGTTTAAGTAGGGGGGAGGGTATTCTCATTCTCATGTATCTATGTTGTATTTATGTTGTATTTATTTCAATTTGAAAAAAAAAAATGAAAAAAAAATTGAAAATGAAAAAAATATAAAAAAAAAAAGTGATGAAATGAAACCCGCTGAGTTGAAAACCCGCAAGGGCGGGCGACTCGGGCAAAAATGGGGGCCCGGATAGGTTGAAAACCCGAAAGGGCAACCTATGCAACAAAGTGGCTTATATTGAGCGGGTAAGATGGTGAGGTGCAACCAAAAAGAAATGTGTGAAGCTAGGATGAAAACCCGAAAGGGCTCCTAGGCAAAATGAGAGATTAAGAGAGAATTATATACTTTGAAAACTCATTTGCCGGAGACGGTGTCATAAGGTGGAAAGCGTTTTCGGGTTGGGTTAGTGAATTCATCCTTTGTTTTGGGAAAATCTATTTATTTTGGCTTTCACTTTCTTTTGGTTGATTGTTTTTGGGAGTAAGCATGGAATTTATCCCTTTTTGTCTTTGTTCCATGGCTTGCTTATATAGGTTGGTTGTAATAGTAGTAGTAGTTTATCTTTTGAGGTTTTAGGCGAGTTGTCATTTGGATTGTGGCGTTGGAGTGAGTTCAATTCCTTTGAGATCCTTCAGGATTTGAGCTCACATTTTGGTTGTCGTTTGGTGATTATTGTTGTCGCGTCTTTGTATTTTTCAGGTGAGCTCGAATCTAAGTGTGGGGGAATCATCGTCCCTTACGTTTAGGTTTTTGAGCGGATGTTGTTAAGATGTGATGATGATGATGTAGTAGATGGGGAGTGTAGGTTGGTGTCGTTAGCTTGAGTGATGATTTATTTGGTGATTCTCACTTTTGAGTTTACTCGAGGTCGAGTAAAGTTCAAGTGTGGGGGTATTTGATACGCTCAAGTTATACGACGTTTTAGTGATATTTGAGGTGCACTTTGCTAAGGGTTTGATTGTAATTGTTAACATTCGTGTTTTATTTAGCCTTTAGCGGAAATTCGGAGCTTTGCGAGATAATTTGTGTTAACGCCATGTATTCCGAGCTTTCAAGATGAAATGGATTTGAATGATGTTTGATTGAAGTGTCTTTGGAGAGCTTGGGAGATTTGGCATCGTACCATAATGGGCAATCATCGGAAGCTCTAAGCACCAAGCATGCGCATAACTTCGACCACCTACACAGCTCACGCCCACCAAGCAGCGGCCCGACCATCGCACGCAAGCTCGCACTCCAGCCAGCCCCGCACACCCGCACGCCCAGCGCTCGCACAGCCCAGCGCTCACAGCCCAGCGCCATCGCCCAGGCTCGCGACTCGCGAGGACTGTCGCACCTCGCGACCCCCTGATCCTCGCGACTCGCGATGCCTGTCGCGGCTCGCGACCTGCGTGCCAGCCATTTTGTGCGGGGAGATAGAGTCCTCGTCGCGACTCGCGATCAGTGTCGCGACTCGCGACGCTTTGACGGTTTGGGGCCACGACTTTGTGCGGGGTTTAAAAGCCTCCTAAAACCTAATTTTTGGGGGAGACGAAGTGGAGCACGAAGAGGAGAGCTGAAATGTAGACCTTGGAGTGGCTAGCTTGAGGGGAGAGCTCCTCTCCTCATCCTTCCTTCTTCATGATTCTCTTTTCATCTTTCCTTCTTCGTTCCTCTTTGTTCTTCATTTCTCTTTTCTTTGTTTTTCATTTCCTAGTTTTAGTTTTCAATTCTTAGTTTAGTTTTAGGAGATTTCAACTATGGAATTGGCTTATGCTATGCCGATTGTAGCTTGAACCGTTCTTGAACGAGATTAATATGGAGCTTCAAGCATTATTGTGAGATCTTTCCTCTCTATTTAGTTTCTTTGATTATGGTTTAATTTCTATGCTTGCTTTCCATGATTATTGCATAATTATGCTAGGAACGTTACTAGTTTGATTGTGTGATTAATCTAATGCTAGATTTAAGAATAGAATCGGATTGTTTTATTCTTTTATCAATTGGTAGCAAACTAGGGAGTAATTTAGATGCTGATCTTCTTGGTTATTCCTTAGGGAAATTGAATCAACTGTTGAATGTTTATCGCGTGTATGACATTAGCGGTGTCTATTGGTTCTCTGTGTTTATCTTTGCTATTGGATTGAACTTAGACGCAGATCGGACTAGGTTATCCTTTAGTTAGGGTTCTATAGTCACGCTGATCGTGCTATTCAACTAAGATTAAGGAGAACACGAGATTAATTCTCGACAATAGATAATTATGGAAATAATTAGAGTGGAGGTTCAAGGATCGATAATGAATTGGAGTGGATGTTAATCGGATTCAAGATCTTTCCATATTGATTTCTCATTTTGTTTATATGCTAGTTAGTTGTAGCTTGTTAGTAAATCTACTCGAAACCCCCCTTTGTAATTATTATTAGGTTTCTCGGCCCTTAGCTTAATCTAGGTTTCGAATCACGCTGAGTACTAAACTCGTCCCTGTTTCCCTGTGGATACGACCCCTACTTCCACTATACTACCTTAGTGTAGAAGAGAGTAGGAGAAATTTTATCTTTGGCCGGGCGCGGTGCACAACGACGACACATCCGCGCCCTACCAATTAGGAACTTTAATATTCTATGAATTCTGTTCACTTATGGTGTTTCATTTATCAAATCACATATTTGACAAAACCATAGAATTCAAGATATATTTTGGACATTTTATTTAATACCAAACCAATAATTAAATAATATAAAATTTATTCTCATAAACATAAATAGCAAAACCATGTCTTTACATTGTAACAAGTTTCTCTAAACCTAGTACAATCTAAAGCCATTCTAACATTTGCTTCAAGCCTATAGCCCTAGCGTGACACTCATGCTTGGGTTGAGGTAGTGGTTTAGTGAGCGGATCAGCCACATTCTCATCCGTTTGAACTTTGCAGATCCTGACATCCTTCCTGTCAACAATCTCCCTAATGAGGTGATACTTCCTCATTACATGTTTGGATTTGTTATGTGATCTCGGTTCTTTTGCTTGCTTGCAATAGCTCCATTGTTATCACGGTAACAACTCAATTCCTTCCGAGCACTAGGTATGATATCCGGCTCGTCAAGAATTTCTTGATCCAAAATCGCTTCTTTAGTCGCTTCAACCATTGCTACATACTCGATTACGTCGTAGAGTCCGCTACAATACTTTGCTTTGAGCTCTTCCCAGGCTCCTTTGCTCCTCCATTTAGACGAAAGATATACCCTGACTGAGAGCGGTAATCATCTCTGTCGGTTTGGAAGCTTGCATCCGTGTAACCTTCAACAACCAACTCACTTTGTCCCCCATAGACTAAGAACATGCCTTTAGTCCTCCTCAAGTACTTAAGGATGCTCTTAGCTGCAGTCCAGTGTGCTTCTCCTGGATTTGCTTGGAACCTGCTACACATGCTCAAGGCATATGCAACATCTGGTCGAGTACTTATCATGGCATACATGATTGATCCTATAGCCGAAGCATAAGGAATGCTACTCATTCGCTTTAACTCATCAGGCTCAGTCGGACACTGACTCTTGCTAAGCGATATGCCATGTGACATGGAAACGAAACCTCTCTTCGAGTGTTCCATGTTGAACCTTGCAAGAACCTTATCGATATAAGTTTCTTGACTTAGTCCAATCATCCTTCGAGACCTATCTCTATGGATTTTGATTCCCAATATGTACTCAGCTTCTCCCAGGTCCTTCATAGAGAAACAACTTTTTAACCATTCCTTGACTGACTCAAGCATTGGTATGTCATTTCCCATGAGTAGTATGTCATCTACATACAATACCAAGAAGACTAAGCTGCTCCCACTAAACTTCTTGTAGACACAAGATTCTTCTTCGCTTTTGATGAAATCAAATTTCTTGATTGCTTCATCAAATCGAAGATTCCAGCTCCGAGATGCCTGCTTCAATCCATAAATGGATTTCTGAAGCTTGCAAACCCTTTTAGGATTTTCTAGATCCTCAAAACCCTCAGGTTGTGTCATGTACACATCCTCATTCAAGAACCCATTCAAGAATGCCGTTTTGACATCCATCTGCCAAATTTCATAATCATAAAATGCGGCAATCGCTAAAAGTATCCGAATTGACTTAAGCATTGCTACTGGAGAAAAGGTCTCATCATAGTCTATACCATGAATTTGTCTGAATCCTTTTGCAACCAGTCTTGCTTTATATACATAGACATTCCCATCTTTGTCTGTTTTCAATTTGAACACCCACTTGCATCCAATAGGGTTAACCCCATCAGGCAAGTCGACCAGGGTCCAAACTTTATTCTTAGACATGGAGTCTAACTCAGATTTCATGGCCTCAAGCCATTTCTCAGAGTCTGGGCTCGTCAAAGCTTGTTTGTAGGTAGTAGGCTCTGAATTCTCCAAAATCATAATTTCAGAGTTTTCAGTTAACAGGAAATCAACCAACCACTTGTTTGGAATCCTTTCTCTACTAGACCTACGTGGGGCCTGAGCATCAAGAGAAATGTTCTCTTCAACTTCTTGAAGATCTTCACTTGATTCAAGTGGGACGGTAGGAGGTTCATGCGTTGAATACGTCATCTCCTGAACTAGACTTTCGTCTTGTCGGGCCGTCTCTGACATGGTGTGAACCACGTCCAATTGTTGCTCATCTCGAATTTCTTCGAGAATTATTTTACTCCTACTTGTCTTTCTAGAAACAAATTCCTTTTCAAGAAAGACACCATCACGAGCAACAAACACTTTGTTCTCTTGACGGTTATAGAAGTAATAACCCCTTGTCTCTTTTGGGTATCCCACAAAGAGACATTTATTTGACTTGAGTGCAAGCTTGTCTGATAGTAACCGCTTTACATAGACCTCACATCCCCGGATCTTAAGAAAAGACAAGTTTGGAGGTTTTCCATTTCATAACTCATATGGAGTCTTTTCTACAGCCTTTGACGGGCTCCTATTTAGTGTGTGTGCAGCAGTTTCGAGAGCAAATCCCCAAAAAGAAATCGGAAGATCAGCAAGACTCATCATTGATCGAACCATATCTAGCAAGGTTCGATTCCTCTTTTCAGATACACCATTCAACTGTGGTGTTCTTGGTGGAGTTAATTGTGAAAGAATTCCACAACCCTTTAGATGATCATCAAATTCTTGGCTCAAATACTCACCACCACGATCGGATCGTAGTGCTTTTATTGTCTTACCAAGTTGATTCTGTACTTCATTTTGGAACTCTTTGAATCTATCAAAAGATTCCGACTTATGTTTCATTAAGTATATATATCCATATCTACTCAAATCATCAGTGAAGGTAATGAAGTAGTTAAATCCTCCCCTTGCCTTTGTGCTCATAGGACCACACACATCTGTATGTACGAGTCCTAAAAGATCGCTGGCCCTTTCACCTTTTCCAGTAAATGGTGATTTTGTCATCTTCCCCATTAAGCATGATTCATATACATCAAATGAATCGAAATCAAATGATGGAATTATACCATCCTTTTGTAACTTGTGAATACGCTTTTGGTTTATATGACCTATTCGACAATGCCAAATGTAGGTTAGGTTGGAATCATTTGATTTTTGTTTCTTGCTATCTATGTTATAGTTTTGTAATGACCTATCAAGCACATATAAGCCATTTATCAATTTAGCATTGGCATAGAACATATTATTGTAAGAAATGGAACAACACTTGTTCTTTATTTCAAAACAAAACCCTTCAGAATCCAAAACTCGAAACGTAAATTATGTTCTTAGTTATTGAAGGATTAAAATAGCAATTATTTAGTTCTAAAATAAGCCCAGATGGCAAGTGTAGACTATAGCTCCCTATGGCAAGTGCAGCAACTCGTGCTCCATTTCCAACGCGTAGCTCTACCTCGCCTTTTGTCAGCTTCCTACTTCTTTTTAGTCCCTGCACATCATTAACTATGTGAGAACCACAACCGGTATCAAATACCCATAAAGAAGCAGAAGTCAAATTGATTTCTATAACATATATACCGAAGTGGAAGCCCTGCACTTCTTTTCTTCCAAGTATACCAGTGCGGTTCCTCTTCCAGGTGTCCTATCTTGTGACAAAGTGGAAACACTTGCTTTCCGCAGACGACCTTTGGCTTGGCGGTTGGCTTAGGTTTTTTCAAAGAACAATGGCAACTTGCTTGCCTTTGTCCTTCTTTCCCGCCCATTTCTTCTTGAAACCCTTTCCTTTTGAACCATCAAAACCTCTTTCTTTGGTTCAACCTTAGGGATGTTCCTTTCAAAGATTGACCAACAATCCATGCAACTCTTGCAAAGTCTTTTCGAGACTCATTCATATTGTAGGTCATTCTCGAATCGATTGAAACCGTCAAGTAATGAGTGGAGAATAATGTCGCGAGCCAACTCAACCCTATAAGGGAATCAAGTCGCTCCATGTTTTCGAAAAGACCCATCATTGCGAAAACATGGGGCCAACAATTTCGACCCGGCTTCATGTGACATTCAAGTATCTCCCTATTAGTCTCATACCGCTCAACTCGGGCTTGTGTTTGAAACATAGCCCGCAGCTCTTGCATGATGGTATAAGCATCCTTGGTTTCGAACCTCTTTTGGAGGTTCGGCTCCATGGCTGCTATCATCAAGCAAGTGATTGGTATAGACTTATCACTAGCCTGTTTGGCACGACGTTTGTCTGCCTCAGTTGATTCATTAGTTACAACAGGAAGTGGGGTATCTAAGACGTCCTCTCGACCCTCAAACCTCAGAACAAGTCTTAAGGTCCTTTCCCAATTACGGAAATTTTCACCATTCAGTCTGTCCTTTTCCAGAAAAGGACGAATGTTGAAACCGGAGTTGTTGTTGTTGTTATGAGACATGGTATCTACAGACAGAAAAATAAAGCAAAGTTCAATTTTATGTTTATAAAGTAACTTAAAACATGCAAAGGTTTCTAGGTTGAACACCTATTCAATTTTAATGTCCCATTTGAATAAGTGTTTTACAAGATCCTATCAACATGCAACACTAAGCAGACGGAGGCCTTATCTTTAACGTTACATTATCAAGGTAAGTAAACTCTTTTACTAATTATAACAAATTATAACTCTTGTTTAGATGGATAAACATCGCATGCTTAACTATCTCTTGTTTCAAAATTCAAAACGCTTTTGATAATTTTGTTAAGGACAACCAAACTAGTTGTAAAATTCGCAATTTTACCTTATATCCCAAAATTAATGATAACACACTGCGGAGGCATGACCTATTACTATTAATTAAGGGTTTGATAAGTACTTTATGTTTGAAAAAGCAACCTTAATATTTACGGGACCTAAGTTTATTATGTTGTTATGAATTAGTGAACTCTAGCGCATCAACAACCAACATATAATAAACTTATAAGCATTTTAAAGAATAATAAAATGCGAAAATAAAATGATCTAGTATGGCCCCTAATCCTAAGAGCTAAGCATCAATGGCTCATTCTTGGACTCTTCATGGATCTCCATCCACCTTATCCAAGGGCCTTCTCTTGATGGACTTTGTCTTTGGATTACATAAGTATCAAAATAATTTAAATAATAACTAAATTAAATAAATTACAAAAATACTTAACGATACGCAGATCGTTTTTTTAAAAATTACAAGAATACATCACGATACGCATATCGTATTTTCTAACTTAATTTGGGCCATACTAGTCATACATAGCAATTATATCAAAATATATAAAAGCCACATCATAATATCACATATTAAACTTGCCATCAATCAAAATATCAAATATTCTTAATTATAGCAAGTTGATAAAATATTTAAGTAATTCCTAACCACCTAAAGATTCTATCATATAATATCTTGCCTACTAATTTTAATTAGATTAAAGAATAAAATTATGGAATTATTTAACTGAAAATCTGCTTAATATTCTGAAAATCTGTATTAATGATATTCCAAATTTTTTTTTTTATTATTAAAATATCGGCTGGCAAAGACAAGAAAACGTGGCTAGCAAGCCACGCCGCTTGCTGCCACCGCAAAGATGGTTATTCTTTGCCGCCGCAGCCCACGGCCACCCACCAAGGACCACCTGGAGCAGCCACCGTGGCCCCACCAGCAGGTGGCAGCGCCACCCAGCCGTGGCTGATCCTCCTCCCTTCTTTGTTTTTATTTTTTATTTTTTTCTTCTTCTTTTGTGGGAATTAAATTAAATCACAACTTCTTGTAAATTAATTTAGTGATCAAAATAAATTAAACATAGACTCCTTTATGCCTAATTCTGCAAATTAATTTAAATCTCCATTTTAATTAATTTTAGGGCTATTCATATCAATTAACCTTAAATTCATATAAAACTCCTTTTACATGAATTAATTTATCATACATAAACAATTTAAATATGAAAATTCAGATTAATTATATGAGTTGAATATTCGAAATTAACATAAAATCTCTATTTTAATTTAATTTTAGCATTATTCATATGTATTAATCTCTAATTCATACAAAACTCTTTTCACATGAATTAATTTTCATACATAAACAATTTAAATATGAAAAACAGATTAATAATATAAATCTAACTCTCGAAATTTTCGAAAAATTTGAGATCTAAAATTTAATTTTAATTTTGAAAATCAGGATTTTATTTTCATAAAATTCGGCCAAAGAAAAATATTTCGAATAAAAATAATTTAGGTCGAATTTTCGAAATTAAAATCGTTTATTAGGCAGATTAAATCAAATTTAATTAATCCAATTAAATAAAACATCCATAATTCAATTCCTCCCCTTAATCAATTAAAATTAGTCAAGAACACATCAAAATAAATCTAATTATTATGACCAAAAATTATATGCAAGAGGCTAAAACTGATACCACTATAGGATTCTATAAGTACTCTAAGCGGAATTTCATGAATCATATTCATAAGCACTTAAAACATAATCTCATGCATATACATTCAAGGATCACATAATAGTTAAGAATTTACCTCTGAAGCGTGAATTCCACAAAGCTTGTATAACCCAGATAAAGAACCTCAATTGTGATTCCTCTACTTGGTCCACCAACCCAGATCAACACTCCACCAATGTTAGTTGGAAAGAAGAAATCCTTCTTCTTCTTTAATGGAGTTTTTGTGACTTTAGGAAAGAATATGAGAGAGAAGAATAATAAGAGATATCTTGTTATCTTTTTATCCTTATTGCCTAACCAAATATATAAATATATTTAGGTTAGAAGGAGAATCACTTCTCCTCTCCCCTCCTCTTGGCCGGCCACCCCTAGGGCCCTTATGGGCTCTAGGTTTTGTTGATCCAAGAATATTGTGTGACCTAATAGGATTCATTATATTGGGCTTCAGGTTTATAATTTCCTAACCCAAAGTTCTATAGCATTCTCTAGCAAGACGTATAGACGACCCAATAGAACGAATTTATTATCTCCATAATACGATCCATAATATAATTAGTAATTGCATTTAAGTCGAGGACATAAATCCTTCAAACGCCTCTGTAAAGTGTTGAACATGAGACCTCCTAAAGAAAGATTGTTCATTACCACCGATCTCTTTTTGGAATTGTTAATATTTGAGTGGATAATTGGAGTAATTCAACATAAGGTTTCAATGACAAGAGGTTGTTCATTTCTGATCTCATTTCTGATCTCATTTCTAATTTGTTGATTTCATGAGTGGATAATTGGAGTAAATCAGCATAAGCCTTCACTTGCTCCAAATAGAATAAAGGTATCCTATTCTAATCATACATTCATACCAATCAAAATATATGACGAGGCCTCCATATAACACAAAATTTGCCCACTGAAAACTTTTTAGAAGACTTCAGCATGTAAAGCTATTAACAAAATAAACGTGCTTTAAATCAAAGGGGCTTTCAACATAACAGCAAAGACTCACCCATTTAGGGAGAAGTTGAGTTAAGAGTTAGCAGTCTCAACTCTCAAGTGAACTGGCTGTAGCCTTTTCTCCCTTCCTTGAAGCTTTCTTTCTCTTTCGGTCTAACTGAGGTTCTTTTGAATTTAGGTCATTGCAGAAAGTTCTTAAGGAAAAGAAAGGTTCTAATTTCAATGGGCTGAAACATCTAAAAACCTTCGAAGAGGTTGTAATATTTTAAAAGCTTGGTTATCGAGGCTACACAAATTATGCATATGACTAAAATATGTCATAAAGTCGTAAAACAGGTTCCTGTTATCATTAAAAAAGAGATACATGTTATGGGCATCATGCAGTAGCTTCAAGAGAAGATAAAAAACAAGTTTGTAAAGACCTGATGTTGCTTAGACCTAATTAAAAAATTTCTACATTTACTCGGCAACATCTAATGACTTGATGCTGCTTAGACCTAATTAGATCAAGAAAAATTTTTCTTCGGATTTTCATTTACTCACGCAAATTCTAATTAATTGATATACGTCAAAAGTTAGTTGCTTCTCTAATAAGCAAGGTTCCGAGGAGAAATCAATAACTTTCTCAAAAGACTACTTTTCCTCGGTTGGATGTCTTACACAATGCATAAAGTTTAAAAAGGAATTATTGAAAATGTATCAGCTCACATAACTACATAAGGTAATAACTTAACATACCGTGTTCTTGCCATAACTTCCACACTAAAAGGTTAGTTTCCCCACTCATAATTTACACCAAGTCTATTGGTCTTATGCAAAATGTTGTTGTCTAAAAGCTTGGTTATCGAGGTTACACAAATTCTGCATATGACTAAAATATGTCATAAAGTCGTAACATAGGTTCCCGTTATCACTAAAAAAAGAGATACATGTTATGGGCATCATGCGATCGCTGCAAGAGAAGATAAAAAAACAAGTTTGTAAAGACCTGATGCTGCTTAGACCTAATTAGAATTTTTCTACATTTACTCGTGCAACATCTAAAGAATTGATGCTGCTTAGACCTAATTAGATCAAAAACATTTTTCTTCGGGTCTTCATTTACTCAAGCAATTTCTAATTAATTGATATATGTCAAAAGTCAGTTGCTTCTCTAATAAGCAAGGTTCCGAGCAGAAATCAATAACTTTCTCAAAATTAAAGACTGCTTTTTTTGGGTTGGATGTCTTACACAGTGCATAAAATTTAAAAAGGAATGACTGAAAATGTATCAGCTCACATAATTATATAAGATAATAACTTAACATACATTGTTTTTACCATAAATTCCACACTAAAAGGTTAGTTTTCCCACTCATAATTTACACCAAGTCTATTGGTCCTATGCAAAATGTCGATGTCTAAAAGTTTGGTTATCAAGGTTACACAAATTCTGCATATGACTAAAATATGTCATAAAGTCGTAAAACAGGTTCTTGTTATCATTAAAAAAAAGATACATGTTATGGGCATCATGCAGTCGCTTCATGAGAAGATAAAAAACAAGTTTGTAAAGACGACCTGATGCTGCTTAGACCTAATTAGAATTTTTCTACATTTACTCGCGCAACATCTAAGGACTTGATGCTGCTTAGACCTAATTAGATCAAAAACATTTTTCTTCGGATCGTCATTTACTCACGCAAATTCTAATTAATTGATATACGTCAAAAGTCAGTTGCTTCTCTAATAAGCAAGGTTCCGAGCAGAAATCAATAACTTTCTCAAAAGACTGCTTTTTCTGGGTTGGATGTCTTACACACTGCATAAAATTTAAAAAGGAATGATTGAAAATGTATCAGCTCACATAACTACATAAGATAATAACTTAACATACTGTGTTCTTGCCATAACTTCCACGCTAAAAGGTTAGTTTTCCCACTCATAATTTACACCAAGTCTATTGGTCCTATGCAAAATGTTGTTGTCTAAAAGCTTGGTTATTGAGGTTACACAAATTCTGCATATGACTAAAATATGTCATAAAGTCGTAAAACAGGTTCCTGTTATCATTAAAAAAAGAGATACATGTTATGGGCATCATGCAGTCGCTTCAAGAGAAGATAAAGAACAAGTTTGTAAAGACCTGATGCTGCTTAGACCTAATTAGAATTTTTCTACATTTACTCGTGCAACATCTAAAGATTTGATGCTGCTTACACCTAATTAGATCAAAAACATTTTTCTCCGGATCTTCATTTACTCACGCAAATTCTAATTAATTGATATACGTCAAAAGTCTGTTGCTTCTCCTATAATACAAATACTTCAAGGACTTTCTATTGATCTTCATGGTGTACATAAATTATATACTAAAGCCATAAAACCATTAAAGCTTGACACCATGGATGAAGCAACTCAAATAGACCTAGACAACCACACATCAAGAATCATTTTTTGTATCCCTTTTCCTTGCATTTATTTAGAGTAAGGCGGGGTTTCTTGTCGATTTATTAGGTTTCATGTTACAAAACTGTTGAAGTTGAAACAATTATAATAAGCTAACCTTGCCTATTAGAGAAAACAAAAGAGGACTACTCAGCTTGCTCCTAGAAAAAAGATCCGAAGAAAATAAAACGAAATTTAAAAGAAATAACAGACAGAAATTAAACTGCAAATCGCTTGTGAACATAGCCAAACAACAGTCAAAATGAAAAATTGTCAGAAATAGAAAAAAAGAACCTTTTGGAAGGTGTGGACAGTGGAGAATGAAGGTCATCCTAGAGTGGATCTCTCTTTTGACCTGCATTCGGAACAAATGAATAAAGAATTAGGATTTTTTTTAGAAAGTACCTTATAAATATCACTTTTGCTAAAAAGTACCTTATAAAAAAAATGTTGTTAAAAACTAAAAAGTAGTACCTTTTACCATGTTTTTTGTTGCAAAACAATACCTTTTGCTGGATTTCGGGAGTTGACCAAAACTTCGGCGTTGACTACACCACGTGCTTGGCACGTGATCTTAAACCAACCCAAAACAACCTCCTCCCTCCCCTTGCCCACCCACACCCATCGCCACCCTCTCCCTCTCCTTGCCCATTCCCTGACCACCAAAACCCCCCCCTCCCCCGCACCCGAAACCCTACCCCTCCCACAAATCTCTTTCTCTCTCCTCGCCATCCCCGACCCACAACTCACCCCCACCCCGCTACTCTTATTTTGAGCAACAAGACACGACCACGAAGAGAGAGAAAGAGGGGCGACTCCAGCGGACACGTACCACGAAGGTGGTGACGATAATAGTGTCGGCGAGGCGACTCCCGACGAGACCACAAGTAGGGCGCAGTAGGGGTGAGAGAGTCACGACAGGAGAGAGAAAGAGTGTGCGAGTGCGAGAGAAGCTGGGCAACGCGACTGAGAAATGATGTTGCTAAGGTGGTGGTTAGGCGATTGATGGCGGCAGAGGGGCATAGTTTGTCCTGTCCTAGGGCTTGGTGTAGCAAACGGCGCAGGAGAGGACAAAGATTGAGAGGGGCAAAGAACGATGGATATGCGAGAGGAGCGGAGTCTGCAAGAATGCAAAGCGGTAGTGCAAGAAGTTGTGTCGGCAGAGGTTCCCGGTGGTTAGAGTGGAGGTGCACCGATGTGGTGTGTAGGTTGTGGTGGCGCCGAGAAGAGAGAGAAAGGAAGTTGCTAAGTTTTTGTTGGGTGGGGAAGGGGAGGGAGGGGTGGCGGTGGGTGTGGGTGGGAAAGGGGAGGGAGGGGGGTGGCAAGGGGTGGGGAAGAGGGGGGGGGGGGGGGGTTGTTTTGGGTTGGTTTAAGATCACGTGCCAAGCACGTGGTGTGTAGTCAACGCCGGAATTTTAAGTCAACTCCCGAATCCGGCAAAAGGTACTAAGTTGCAACAAAAAACATGGTAAAAGGTACTTTTTAACAACATTTTTTATATAAGGTACTTTTCACAAAAAGTGATATTTATAAGCGTACTTTTTGACAAAAAATCCAAAGAATTAATCAAAAGATCAACCGAAAAAATGAAAAAGAACAAGCTCAAAACAAACCTAAAAAAGACCTTCAAAATCAGATAAAGGAAAAGGAAAAGCAAAAGAAATTAAATTTTACATCTGATCAAAACCTACATCTAGCAAGAAAGAGAAAAGAAAATAGTTTTTTTCCATCAAATTATTATTGGAAGCGAGAGTATTTAGCAGTAAACGAGGGATATTTAGCATGATTTCAACACAATGACCAACAAGAGCTACCACTGGCACCTAATGGGGTCAGTACCCAACTACTCACTACTCGGTATACAAGAAGAGAAAACTGATCAATACTTCTGGCAATGTAATATATGTGATTGCTCCATTTGATTTAGACCCACAAATAAGGGCAATAAAGGTATGAGTATTTAGTGCCATCTAGTAGTGAAAGTTTGATACTAAGCAATTCTATGATACGAAAAAATAATACCAAGATTATCCATTTACGTTAGGAAAATAAACTCTAAATAAGATCGCAATATAAAGCAGTTAGAAGCTTAGCTTGATACCTAACTTTTAAAAAAGATTTTGCAAAAATAAAGCAGCTAGAAGCTTGATAACAAAGTTTGTAATCTAGGGTTTCCTACATAGATATTCAAGTATTCAACTATACATTAATAATGCAAATGACAATGCAAATTAGCTATATTATAAAAACAACGTTACGGTTTTTTTCCCCGCATCCTTGTGGTATTTCAAAATTCATGGAGTACACTTATTATTTCAAAATGCATCGTAACCTTATTATTTCAACAAAATGCATGAAATGCCCTTAATGACTAACGGTGTCAAATTTCCGTTAGTCATTAACCTTAATTAACCCCTCTAACCCTAAGTAAAACCCTCTAACCCTAACCCTAACCCCCTAACACCTAACCCTAACCCTAACCCTAACCACCCAACCACACCACCACCTCCCCCACCCCTCCCCCCTCCTCCACGAGCACCCCCCACCCTTTCCCCCACCCAAGAACCCCCCTCTTCCTTCCTCCCCTCGCACCCCTCCCCCACCCCCCGCAGCCCCCCACAACCCCCTCCCCGTTCTTCTCCCGCTCGCACTCCCCCGCCGTTTCCTCTCGCGTTTCTCCTCTATCGCGTCTCCCTCACCGTGCCTCCGTGCTCACCGGAACAAAACCGACCACTAGCCTCGGCCGGAAATCCGCTGAGCTTTGCGCCCACCCTCGTCGTGGTTCAATTGCTCCTTACACATCATTCTCTCCCGCTTTCCTTACCTCTATTCTCTTTAATCGTGGGGGCACCGTGGGGGTTGGGGGGGGGCCGAGGGGGAGGGGGGGAGAGGAGGTCATGGGGGGGCAGGGGGGGGGGAGAGGGAGGTCGGGGAGTAGGGGGAGGGGGTTGCGCGGGAGAGGGAAGGGGTGGGGGTGCTCGTGGGGGAGGGGGTGGGGGGAGGTGGTGGTGGTTGGGTGGTTAGGGTTAGGGTGGGTGTTAGGGGTTTGAGGTTAGGGTTGGGTGTTAAGGGGGTTAGGGTTAGAGGACTTAATTAGGATTAAAGGAGTTAATTAGGGTTAATGACTAACGGAAACTTAACGCGGTTAGTCATTAAGGGCATTTCATGCTTTTTATTGAAATAGTAAGGATACCTGGTGCATTTTTCAAACAATAGGGGTACCCCATGAATTTTAAAATACCACAAGGGTACATGGTGAAAAAACCGATTGAAATATGTTTCAAAGTATGACCCTGTAAAATGTTTGACTATTTAAAATCATTAAATAATTCCTTTGACTGTCAAATAGTCAACCTTTCAAGAAGTAAATCATTTAAATACTAAAATATATTTATAAAATTCATAAATATAAAATTCATAAAATTATGAGGGATTACAGTTATTGGTGAGAGAGGTATCAACTTAAGTGAGGCACAAAAACAACGAATACAAATTGCTCATGCTCTAATGATGCTGATATCTATCTATTTGACGACCCTTTTAGTGTTGTAGATGCTCATACATGCTCTCATTTATACAAGGTGAAGTACTATACATATGTTATTGTTTATTTCTTATTGATTAATTATTACCAATTTTATTTTATTTTGGGTGACAGGAAGTTCTGCTTTGAAGCCAAAAACTATTATTTATGTTATAAAGTTGAGTTTTTAAAGGCTGCAGGTCTTGTTGTGGTGATTTCAGTACTACAACCTGCTGCTTTCTTCTACTTCCTCCGTTCCAGAAAAATCTGAACACTTCTTAGGACACATATTTTAAGATGATAAGTTGTAGTGTGGTTATCAAATGTTATTTTTATTCAAAAAGTAGATGTACACTAGAGGAAAAAAGCACATCCAATCCGACCAAAACCGGACTTACCGATCCGGTTTTGGTCCGGATCGGGTGGGCTCGCAACAGTATATAATGATTAACTGATCCGGTTCTAAACCGGATCAATTGAAGACTAAGGCTCTGTTCTTTTGGACTGAATAAGTCTGAACTGAACTGAACTGAAATGAATAAGTCTGAACTGAACTGAACTGATCTGATCTGATCTGAACTGAATTGAATTGAATTGAGTATTATTAATAATTACAAGTAGAATAATATTTTTATCATCATTGATAATGATAATAATTAAGAATATTAATGATAATGATAATAATAATAATAATATTAATACTAATACTAATAATGTGCATAATAATACTATTCTTATGAATTGAGTAATATTAATAATAATATTAATACTAATAATATGTATAATAATAATATTCTTATGAATTGAGTAACAATAACAATAATACTAATAATAATAAATAATAGTAATAGTAATAGTAATAGTAATATAATAATAATAATAATAATAATAATAATAATAATAATAATAATAATAATAATAATAATAATAATAATAATAATAATAATAATAATAATAATAATAATAATAATAATAATAATAATAAGTTTAGTATGAACTGAACTGAACTGAAATGAATAAGTCTGAATTGAACTGATCTGAACTGAAATGGTCTGAACTGAACTGATATGATCTGAACTGAAATGAATCTCCATTTATTCAGTCCAAAAGAATAGAGCCTAACTAATCCGATTATGCGTTAAAACTGGACCAGTTAAGTTGATTAACTGATCCGGTTTTAACACATAACCGGATCAGTTGAGGCAAATTTGAATTTAAAAAAAAAAAAGCTACAGGCTTGCAGTAATCTTTCGCTTTTTCATTTATGTGCCAGGTCCAGATCATCCATAATACACAGAGATTGGGTAGGAAAGTGGAAGAAACTTTTTCAGTTTTTTGTATATGATAATGTAACTGGGATTTAATTTCATTATATTTTTGTCAAACTAATTAACCAAGATTTAATTTCGTTAGAATTTTGTCAAACTAATTAACTGGGATATAATTTCATTAGAAACAAAAATGTCAAACTAAATTGACAAAATACAACGAAAATTAACAAAATTAACTAGCAAAATACAACGGAATTATATCAACAAAAATATAACAAAATTAAATAGATAAAAATATAACCCATCCAACAATAAATTGAAAATGAAGAGAGAAACCCTACCTGATTTTCAGAAATTACAAAAGAACAAATAAAAACGAAACTCATGAAACTAATACAAAGGACGAAAATAAAAACGAAACCCTAACATCAACGGCTGAATTAGTTCGTGAGTTGACGGCAGTGTTGGTGGTTGCTCAGCGCGCTCAACTTATTGTTGGTGGTTGTTCAAGAAGCTGGTGAGGAAGAGAGAGGCGAAGATGGTGAGAGGCGACGGCGCGAGGTTGAGAGAGGCGACGAACTTATTGTTGGTGGTTGTTCGAACAAAATCTGGTCTTTAAATGTAGAACGTAAATTGACTAACCTAATGACTCAACCGAATTTTCTTACTACAACCATCAAGGAACAAAATTGTTAGAATTAACAAAAACAGAAAAGGGGAAAACGAAAGAATTGAACAAGATCCTGGAGGCCAAAAGAGGACGGACCTTTCGGAATCAGGAGGAGAGAAGTGAGAGTGAGACTTCGATGACTGACGAGAGAGTGGTGAGGAGATAGAGAGGAGAGAGAGAGCTTAGGGTTTCATTTGACAGGAGGTTAGGGTTCAAATGCGGTTTAAATGAGGAGATAGTTGGACCTTTTTATTTGTTTTGGGCTGGATCCGTGATAATGTTCGTGGGCTCAGCACTCAAAATACCAAGAACCAAGCATTAACTGATCCAGTAATAGAAAACCGGATCGGTTTTCTCTTAACCGATCCGGTTCATCGAAGGATCGAATCTCGGTTACTCCGCCTAGCTTTTCCTCCCAAAATTTTGCGGATTTTCCAATCGAATTTGTAAAAACCGCATATGTTACTAAGTGACATATAACGTTTTTTCCACTAGTGGTAATAGGAGTTGGTGGGGGTAGTTTTTATAGAGCTGATCAAATGAGTCTGGCCCGTCCCGAATTTTTCCCGGGCTTGGGCAGATTTTTTTTGCCCGGTTTCAAGCCCGGCCCAACCCAAATTTTTTTTGCCTTTAGGACGGGTTTTGGAAAAACCGAAAATGACTTTTTAGTCTAAATTTCAGCCCGAAATAGCGGACATTGGGCAAAAAATTTTAGCCCGAATTTTGGCCCGGCTCGGCCCATGATCACCTCTAATTTTTTTATTAGAGGAGAGAGAAAGTTTGGTAACATTTTATTGATAAAAGGTAGAGTGCGGGCCAAAGGAGTGTAAAAGAAATAATATATTAATAGTGAGACCATGCCAAAAATGAAAGTGTTTAAAGTAATTTGGGACAAACATAAAAGGAAAGTGTTCAGACTATTTTAGGACGGAGTGAGTATATTTTATTTCATGTTAGATTTATGTATATCGTTTAACATGATAATCATATATATTAGATTCTTTCAACTCATGCAATGCAAGGTTGGTGTGATGTATAAGATTCCTTATTATATGTACTTCATATACAAGACCTCGTTTCTTCACGGCTTCAAGTTAAAAATTACTCCGAAGTAAGGTTAAGTATATAGCTTTGAAAAGATGAAGAGTGTCGTCGAAAAAAAGAGGCAAATAAATATACACAAAAAGTTCAGAAATAAACGATATTCTTATTATAGTTTTTCATCTAAGAAATATCAATCTGATGGTTTTTTAGAAAAGTAAAAGGTGTCAAAGAAGAGTTTTTTTTTTTTGTTTTTGCCAAGAAGATTGAAAAAAAGTTGAAAGGAGAAATCTGTTCTATTACAATAGTTTCTGTTATAAAAAAATCTCCATAGAGTTCACAATTTTATAACACCTTGAATTTCTTAATAGGTCATGAATGATGGAAGAATTGCACAAGTTGGAAAGTACAATGACATTCTCATTCCTGGGTCAGATTTGACACAAACTGTAGGTGCTCGAAATGCAGCTATGTTAACGTCTAGACTCGATTCAACAACGCGTGCACGTGCCATTGGAAGTGGTGATCATACTAAGAGCATCTTCAATCACGGTGTTGTGAATGCTGAAGCAGATGATGATGACAGAGCTGCTAAATTAACACCACATGCAATATCACAGCTAGTAAAAAAAGGAGGCTCGTGAATTCTGTTCAGCCAAAAGCAGATGATAATAATACTATATGGTCCCTCTTTACGATTTAAGCATCAGTTATTAGTCTCCTGCTTTTTGTTCAGCCAAAAGCCACGTTTATTCCTGTACATATTCTGAAACACTAAAATAGCTTCTGGATGTTGTTAATCTAAAACACCAAGTATCTATCATATGCAGCACAACTATATGCCTTCATCAAGAGAATTATCACGATTGAGTTGAATAAACGAAGCTCCAGTTATTCAATATTTTTCTGAAACAATTTCGGGAACAACAACAATTAGGAGTTTTGATCAAGAATCGAGATTCCGGCCAACATATATGAAAATAGTAGATGCATATTTTCGGCCTGATTTCAATCATCCTGCTCCAATGAAATGGCTAATGTCGCGACTCGATGCATTATCTTGTATTACATTGGCTTTCCTGGTATGTTATATCGTTTCTTTCCTATCCATATATATATATATATATATATATATATATATATATATATATATATATATATATAATATGTTCCTTTAGATTGATAAATCTAAAGGGACTTTCTATTCTTCATGTACAGCAATTGCAGGCTTGGCTATGACATATGGGCTCACTAAACAGTCGGCTACCTAATCAAATTAATATGGTTCTTATGCCATTGGCAAACTAAAATGATATCAGTTGAGAGAATCCTTCAATACATGTCCATTCCTAGTGAGGCTCCTTTTATGACACAAGAGAACGGACGGGATTATTCTTGGCCATCACACGGGGAAATCAGTAATCTACCACCACTATGAAACAAAATGTCAATTAGTGCAAACTTTTAGGGCAGTATGAAGCATTTATAAGACTTCATGTGTGCATATTGCACACGTCACCTTAAAGGTGTTATTAAGGCATTAATTGCCATTTGACATCCCCTTGCTCAATTTTAGCATGTTTTGAGGCTACAATAAATACAACACTATCTACATGGATATACAAGGTAAATGGAAAAGCAACTTAGCAAGGAAGTCTTCAGCTAGAAACTCTCTACGAGTCCAACAATATGCAACTAAATATCCAAGTACCATGAATGAGTAATAACTAACCTCGTCAAGAACAGCATATGGTGGCATTTCCAGCTTAACAATCTCATAGCATCCAAACCTAAGGATCTAAAATTAAGATAAATCTGTACACAATATATAATATTCTATCATGAAAATAAAACCTCAATTCCTTAGGGTCAGAGCATATTTACAAGTATAGCAACTACACTTTAACAGATAACAACCTTTAAGACAATAAGGAATCCCGACTTTCCAGTATATGCCAGATACCACAAGTTATGAATCCTATAATTGTATCCTTACAAGGGTTTTCTTAATTTGAATTTAAGTCTACATTTTCCTATTACTCACTGTAGGTGTGGATTTTTAATTCCTTTAAAATCCACACATCATCATTAGATTATGTGTCTACACTGACTTTTTACTGTCAATAGTCACGCCTAGTTATAGCTTCTTGTGACATATAATTTCTTCAAACTTACTCATAAATTTAGCAAACAGAATTAGAAGTTTACTAAAGCTAATTAAATAGAGCATTCCAATGTTCATTATTCAAAATTATGCTTCTTTACTTGGCTAAAATTACTCTAAGCACAATGTTTAGTTGAAATAACATGAAGTATATACCTTCTTACAATTTTTTACGGGCCGGCAGGGGAGGGGGAGGTATCATTCTGAACTATGAAGTCTCTTCTATTGGCAAATAGAATATTCATTGTGAATGAGTGGAGCCCTAACTAAACCGAGAAAATTATGTATTAAGTGTATCAAAACTAATAAGAGTACATGACCTTTACATACAGGCTGGTGCTCAAGCAGATAGCGGAGTAAGTTTTTCGAGGACAAACCGGAAGTTGCGAATGATACTTCAATTTAGCTAAGTCAGTCCTTATTTACATCACATGCATTAAAACCATTCTAATAGTGATTACTACAACATTTCTATATGTAGGATCTAGGAGCAAGCGATCAAGATCTTCAATCAGAGTCAAGCTTAGAAAAATACACGTTACCAGTAAGTAACCCTTAGCCGGACCGCCAGGGTGATGGATAGGAGTACTGCAATATAAGCAGCCACATGTATACGGTTCATCTGCAAGACGATATCACTGAATCAATTTATTTCTGAAAAAGGGAAGAGCGGCCGTGATTTGGATAATGGGTGCTTAAGTCAAAGAACATGGGTGTATTGGTAGCAGGGAAAATAAAAGGTGAGTAAATATGTTCAAGTACGTACCAGGAAGCTCCTCAACTATTGCCAGGAATTCACAACAGCCAACATGGACGTTCGGAGAAACATAACCAGTACCTGACATCATAAACTTCCCTTAGGTAAAGAACATGTCGACTGGAACCTTTGGATCATGTTTATCCTTAACCTGGAAGTTGGCATGGTAGAGAATGCCACTTGCTATAGAGACTGCTGAAATGCAATCAGGTTTCCTGAGCTCATAGTTCAAACCCTGAAGAAGTCATGGAGCAATGAAACACAAGAAAGATTTGAGTGGGTGGGGAAAGAACAATTGATGTGTACCCGAGAAATTGTATTTATTATATGAGAGGAGCGCAGGAGGAGAAAACAAACATCTCGATTGAGTACAGCTATGGCTGCATTGGCACAACGACGTGATTGTTCTCCAGCCAGCCTGCCACTAACCCGTTTCTTGAATTAGCAATGGATAATGTGGAGGGGAACCAAGGGGACAGCAAAAGTAGCAATATGTGACGAAATGCAGGTGGATCAGAGATGATAATAGTGAAAACAGTCTAGTGGAAAGACCAAGAATAGAGTTAGAATGCCTGCACATTGACATACCTAAGGTCAATATCCCATGAACGCTTCTTTTGGGGATTACATACCTTGATTGCCTTGCCTGCATCACCTTCCGACCTTGAAACACCAGCATTTAAGTCAAACATCACTCAAAAAAAATTATTTCATATAATTTGGCTAAAAATGTAGCAACTAAACAAGCACAAATCTCTGGATAAAACGCAAACAGTGCATATAATAGGTGGACAAGTAGCTATTTTCTCGTAACAAACATGACACTTGTGAACGCTTATACATGTACACAAAGGAGGGGAGGTGGGATTTGTGGAGTAAGTTAACATCATAGAGACTATTAAGCATAGTAAAATCAATAAATCATGCACAGTAACATTAAAGAAAAAGAAACAACATTGTACTTGCAATTCAACTAAGAATTCAATCACCACCAATTAGTTGTTAATTAGAAAGACCAAAGTGGATTTATGAACAAATAATTATATTAGAACAAGAGATGGAAGCTACTTATAACTGAACAAATAATTAGCAAATGGAGAGAAAACATACACATAACAAGTATTTGTCAAGTTGCAAACACTTTTATGCTGTGTATGCTAACACTAACACACCTGCAAAACAGGGAGAAATTTTCCAAAGAGAGAAAACAAATGCATCGGGAGGAGGAATTATTCAATTTTGGGAATAATGTTCAAAATTCAGCCATAAGGGCTTCAATTCATAACAGAATTGTGGTATGACATGGACAATTGCCAAAATTTTCCTAAACGAGCAACGGAATGAAAAAGTAACAAAGAGCCTTTAGAGGATCGTAATGAAACACAAGTATTTACACATTTTGCTATGTAATATTCTTAAAATCTATGATATTTTCTCTATAAATTCAATAGTAATTATTATATTATAAAGAAGTTAACAGCTCATACATGATCGATCCACATTAGTACTTTGTATGGTTACTGTTTTATTTTCTATTTTTCTTTAATAAATTGAAAATTTGAATATGATTCATTTATACTCTGACCAAACAAACCTACTTATCTTTTAAAACATTAGCCTTTCCCCAAACCCCAGCACAACGCCACAACCCCAAAAAAAGGGAAATAAATAGGTAAAATCTTTAAATTACGTCAAATGGAATGAGAGAGAAAGAGAGAGAATAATTATAAGAATAATAGTTGTCTTGTTTCGCTTGTTTCACAACATTCCACAAATTATTTCTTGAAGTAGGTTCTAGTCCAGTGCTCGGTTCATCCATGTAAACAACCTTTAATAAGGAACAACATCAACAAGAATATCAAAGTCATACACAGTAGTGATCAATACAACCAACAGAAGCATGGCTCATGGGAAGGGGGGGAGGAATGCTAGTTGGACACCTGGACCAGACTAATCTTAGGGTCACCAATCAAGGAAATAGCTACAATAAAGGGTCGTTTGGTTCAAGATATGGAATGGAAAGGGAATGAATACAAATATAGGAGGGGAATGGTAACAAAAATGGTTGCCTTTATTGAGTGTTTGGTTCAAGCCAAGAAATGGAAATGAAGGGTAACCATTACCTTCAAGTAATGGATTTTATTACTTGAGGAGGAGAGGTAACAATTGTGGAATCCATTACCATCAAGAATGGTGAAGGGATTAATGGCGGTTGAACCAAACAAAGAAGAAAGGGAATCGATAATTGATTCCGTTTCTTGAAGCCCAAAAATAGTGAACCAAACGACCCCTAAGCCTCCTTTTCATTCCTCCACTATATTTCCCACATAGTTTGACCCTTTTTAAAGATTCTTCAACTGCATGCAGCAACATAAAAGATGAAGATGACACTTTTCTTTTTTTTCTTTTTTTGTTTAATGGCAGTACACAAAAGGTTTTCAGGTCTTCAAACCACCATATCTTTTTCTATTTGTTAAAGATGTCAAAGGTGTCAACATTTCTACAAGTAATAAAGTAACCTGCATCAAGGCAAAACCTTTGAGGTTTTAAAGTTGGCCATAAAAATTCCAATTTCTGCTTAAAACCCACAAAATTTCAGTTTCTTCTCAAAACTCTCAATGACTCACTTTCTCCTAAATTGAGAGAGAGAAAATGCAAGGAATCTAACCCAGAAATCGGAAGATAAAAATGTATCAGAAACTGAAATTTATCAAAACCGTGTTCCAATCCTTCAATTCGAATTAGAGAAACGACTTTGAGAAAGTGAAACCGTAGCTAAAATATGACAAACGCAAGTACGAAATTAGCATCAATGAAGAAACAAAGCAAAACATAATACTACAAGACAAAATTGAAGAGAAGAGAGAGAACCAGATCTCTATGATTGAAGTTAATGGCATCATCGATGATGTTTATGGTACTTTTTCTTATACTCAAACTGCATAATTTCGCCGCTAATGGCGGGCTCCAGAACACCATAGTTGTAGGGAAGGATTCGCACAAGAGAAAGGAAGGAGAAACAGGAGAGAGAAGAGAGAAGAGAGAAGAGAGAAGAGAGAAAGAAGAAAAACTGGACACATGAACTCAGGAAGGGAGGAAAACGTGGAAAAAAAAAGGACAGACAAAGAGGCAATTTTGGGGATATGAAGGGGCAAAAACTTCAAATTGCTGTTCCTAAGCTAAACTAGAAGAAGTTTTTGCTTTTTAATGGGTAGAGATACATTAATTGCACCACACTCCTTCATTTATGTAAGACATTTTTACCCCCAAAACATTTATCTCTCTTCTAAACTCTCCTACTTCTCTCTACTTTTGCTTTCTTCAAAACTCCCAACATCTTTATACTTTCTCTCTCTTCCAAACTCCCAAATTTCTTTCTTCTAAAGCCATTTTCTTGTTAATTTTGCTGAAAATATAGATTTTAAGCAAGCAACATCAAAGAACATGGACGTGAGGGGAGAGGTAGTATTCAGTGAGTCACCCCGAATTCAGAGCGCATCACGGGTTCGAATCCTCATCCCAACAATATGTTGGGCATTTACTTATGGGCATTTTAGTCTTGTATCCAATTTCTAGCAAGTTGAAGTAGCTGCTGAGGTTGATCTTCTGATTAATTATATTTCCTAATAAAAAAATCAAAGAACATGGACATCTTTGGAAAAAAAAAGTAAGTTTCACATTCATGAACATTAACGAAATACATGTTTTATAGAATCGTAGATTTTTGAATTTCTTATAATTAAAAAGTACATTTTTTTTGTAATTGAAGTGTTACTCTCATACTTGTTGAAATCAATGATATATGAAGTAGAACATCAACCAGATATTTGAAACAGGATACCGTTGATTCAAGCCAGTCCACTCATTTCATTTATAAAGACTTGGAATTGTTTGATCTCTTTCATTTCTTCTTCTTCAATCATTGATAAGAACTAAAAAAAGAACTCAAGTTTCATTCAAATGTTTTTACTTAAGTTTATATAATATAAGTAAAAAGCAGATCTAAATTAGTATTTCTTCTTTTTTGATTTTGATTAGGACGCATACATTGATAATCCAAAGGTGCAATTCATTTTTATGTTAGTCATATAGGTTACACAGAATCGGAGCTAGAAGAAAGGGTAGGTTTAATCGAAAAGTACTCTTTCATGTTAAGTTAATTGCGTTTCGTAAAAAAAAAAAAATGTCTATTCGGATCGGGAACAATCGAAAAAAGCCGGGACTAGAAAGGTACCCCTTTTGAATCCTAAATATGGTGATACCTCCCATTGTACCAACCTACATATGTCTTTCTTCCATCACAATTGGTACTATTTTCATTTCCATTTTTTGATGAAAATGTGAAAGAAAAGAAGGATCCTCCCTGGGAATTAGATCCTACTCTTTTTCTCCCCTCTTCACAAAAGATGGAGAGATGAATTGACCGCTTGCGGCGCCTAGGCTCGGACCGACGGGGCTCGAACTCGCGGCTTCCGCCTTGACAGGGCGGTGCTCTGACCGATTGAACAACAATCCCAGGAAAATTAGGTCTATAGCCTAAAAATTCTTTTTTTTTTCATTCTATTTATTAGATTGAGTTTCGCCGTGTTGTAACAGAAACACGAATGATATACTATTTATTATTATATAATATATAATTCCGGTAGACTCATAGTATAGTAGGCTAATTCATGAATTGAATCAAATAGGCCTTTTCTTTTTTAAAAAAGCGGTAGAGTCACGCTCTTTAAAGGCCCTAAGAAAGAGGGTTAAGTGATCACTTCAAATCCGATAAAGGGCTTCCACGAAACTTCTGTCTTAGTCTTCATTTTTTATGTTCTGGGACATAGATATTCAAGATATCCTATTATGAATCGCTAAAGTCTTCCTCCATCTCCATTGTTCCAATCAGATCCGAAAAATGAGAAATCAATCAAAAGTCAGTGGATCTGGGAATAACTCATCAGGTTCATGCCCTGAAAATTGCAGGTTCGATTCCTGCCCCCGCCCAAGAATAAGAATTGATTTTTCATTTTAGGTATAGATGGTACTGGACAAGCTCTTAGGGAATAATCTCTTTCTTATTTCCGGACTTTTTTCAATTCCAAGAAATTGGGTCATCCATGAATTCCTTCATTGAGTCACTAGATGGGATTGAGTCACTAGATGGGAGAGAGTGAGTTGACCGAGGGTCATTGATGGAACAAGGTAGCCGAAGGGAAACTTTTGACTGGATCGAATCTGCTTCGTTATTTCGTAAAAAAGTGAGTCTGTCCTACCATAGCTCGTTCTTAACACAACGAGAATATCTATTTTGGGACACACAAGAAAAGACCCTTAAGTATATATCATGTAGTAAAAAAAAAGGAATAGTCCTCATTAAAGGAAAGAAAGATTACCAGGGAAAACTCTCTTATCTTATCCTTTTAGACTTCCAGTAGAGCATAGCATATGGACATTAAAAAAAAGAGATTTCTTTATACTTAAAAAAAACTTGCTTGCTGAAATCAAGAAATACCGATAAAGAGTCCACTCCTCAATTGCTCTATCTAGCCGCCTGTGTTGATGCAATAACCTAGGTGCGCGTACACTCTAGATAGGACTAGGAGGATTAGTTCTAAATTCTATTTAGATTCGTTCACTATTTAACTAAACTAATAATAATTAATATATTCCCTATTGAATTAGAAACCATTCTTGCTTTCCGAACTACCATAAGGTTAGTAATACTTAGTCTAAAAGACAAAAGCTCTATTGAGAGAAAACTTCTCAAGATGGCTGCCTGTGACCTTCACTACTCCACTCATAGACATTTTTTTACTCAACTAATCTGCTTCCTACCGATACTGATGGCCTTAGCTTAGAAAAACTAACTAGAAAGCAGATTGACCTACTAACAACTCACTTGCACGAGGAAGAAGAAGGAGGTTCGCACACGGCGGGACTTGCTTGTACTCCCGTCGCCCTTCTAGAAAGAGTCTTCGAGAATAAAATACGTTATACAAACATACTCACTTTAGCCCTACCACTAACAGGGAGACTACTTCCCTAAAACCATCTTATCGTTCCTTTGCTACACTCACTCAATTACCTGTGGCAAGCAATCTAGCTATCCTTTTTCTCCTTCAATAATTATTGTTCATTTAAGTTCAATCATTGTTCATTTCGCTTGTTGTTTATGTTTACTTGTGTTGTTTTATGTTGTTACTCGATTTTCATTTATGTATTTCTAGTTGTTCATGTGTTTATGTGTGTTTACTGATTTGTAGACCTTGTTGATTTGACATGTACTTCATGTTTTTTATAATTGATTTTTTTTGGTAAGTAAGTAAAGTGTATTATCTCCAAAAAAAAAATCAAACAACCTAACTTCCAAATAGGGAAGAGAGAACTAAACTTGCCACAAGAGGCCATATTTACAAGTTGTCACGCCACTCTTTATCTCTCACACTCCATTTAGAAGTATTACACAAACTACTTCTATACTTCACTATACACTTTATTTCTTTTACTATACAATCAATTCTTTGAACTTTAAAGTTCCAAAAGCATCATTCCTTGCTTTCCATACATGATAAGTAATAGCAGCAAGAGCAGCAATCAGGACTTGTTTCCTGTGTTTAGACCCTGTGTATCTCCTTCTCACCCAATTAAACCACTGGAGTAAGTTCCTTTTCCTGTAATTAACACCTAGCCACTCCAAAATAGCTTGAATCATCTTCTTCTCGAATATACAACAAAAGGAGATGGAGTATGGCTTTCAACATCATTGCCACACGTACAACAAATATTATCGGTACACACTCGTATTGGAATAGATGATCTTTAGTCCCGAGCCTCTCCCTAGACACCCAACCATGCTATAAATCTATGTTTAGGTAAGGATAACCTATTCCATATTCCACTTGTCCAAGGCACAACCCGATTCTTAGCAGTCATCTAATTGTGTACTTTACTTATGGAGTATATAGTATTACTACTCTAAAGATGCATACCTATGTGCTACAATTTATCTTTGACTTTGCATAATTCTTTGACAACCCAACTTGCTCCCACTGGAGCTTGGAAATCCCACCAGTTGCCATCTTTAATATAGATGTTATGAACCCATTTCACCCATAAGTCATCTTTTTTGCAGCCAATATTCCAAACAAGCTTTCCAACAAGAGCAATATTCCAAATCTTAATGTCTCCGAATCCCAATCCTCCACTTTTCTTGTGTCTACACATTGCGCCGGTTTACATGCCCTACCCTTACGCTATTAGCAACACCACTCCATAGGAAATGTCCGCAAATGTGATTAATTTGCTGAAGAACAGAACTTGGGAGAATGAAAATTTGTGCCCAATAGCTATGGACACTTAGGAGTACTGAATTGACTAACCGGGCTCTTCCGGCAAAGACAGCATTCCTTGTACTCCAAGATTTTATTCTCATCACCATTTTGGCAATAAGTCCTTAACAATCTGACCTTGAGTTTACTAGAGCATATAGGGACCCCTAGATATTTGAAAGGAAGATCTTCTAACACAAAACCTGAAAATTGTGCAACTCTTGTAATTTCCTCCTGCTCCATTGCTGTGTGATAAATTGCAGACTTATTTTTGTTGGCCTGCAACCCAGAAGATTCAGAGAATAGCTTCAGACCTTGAAGTAACATATAAGCATACATAGACTCCCTTTTGCAAAAAAGTAATAAATCATCTCGCAAAACACGGATGATTTATTTTAAGGCTCTAGTAACCTTGGAAAAACTTGAACTCCCTCCAAGATCACCAATATAACACATAATTCTTGTCAAATAGTCCATGCAAAGAACAAAAAGGAGAGGAGACATAGGATCTCCTTGTCTCAACCCCTTCTTAACCTCAAAAAAACCTTCTATATTCCTATTAATAAGCAAAGTGAACTTGGGAGTTGTAATATAGGCCATGATGCAATTCACAAAATACTCAGGGAACTTCATAGCTTTCAGCAAATTATGGATAAACTCCCATTCTATTGAATCATAGGCCTTTCTAAGGTCTATCTTCATCATAATCCCCTTCAACTTATTTCCCCTTTTACTAAGCCTTTTAACCAAGTCTTGGCATAACATGATGTTGCTTATAATGCTTCTGCCATTAATGAAAGCCCCTTGCTGTTGTGCAACTATATCAGAGAGAATCTTGCCACGTCTTGCACAGATGAGCTTAATAATTATTTTATATAACACTGAACAGTAGGCTATTGGCCTATAGTCACCCACATCAGTAGGACTAGGAACTTTAGGAATCAAAGTGATGGCTGTTACATTTCTTTCTTTCAGCATTTTCCCAGAACTAAAAAACTCTTGAATGGCAGAAATGACATCAGCACCAATGATACTCCAACTCTTCTTGAATAAGTAGCTTGAATACCCATCAATCCCAGGTTATATATCATTGTGGATGGCAAACAATGCTTCTTTTATTTCTTCACCAGTAAAACTAAGGTTCAGAGCTTGTTGTTGTTCATAACTAAGAACACAACCCTTATTTATAATAGCTTGTTCTACCTTGCTAGTAGAATTGCTGCTGCCTAACAAACCATGATAGAAATCAAGAAAAGCTTCCATCACTTCCATTGAGTTCTGAGCCCATGACCCATCAACCTTTTTAATTGTATTTATCTTATTATGTATTCTCCTCACCTTTATGCTCTGACGATGAAAGTACTTTGTATTATCATCACCATCTGAAAGCCATTTCAATTTAGCTTTCTGTCTCAGAAATGAACTATAGTGTAACACCCCGTAATTTTCACTCTTTATTTTTTTGGCGTTGTTTACATTAAAATAATATATTCAGTTAAAATAAAATAATTTATTATTAAAACTATTTTAAACATGCATAATTGTTTAGTTGTTGCATTATGTGGTTGTGTTTATTAAATTAAAGTGTATATATTTTTTTAGGAATTTCATTTGTTATTATTATTAATGAGCGTATTTGTTTTATAATATAGATAGTAATTTTTATTTTATAAATTTAAGTAGCGTGTGATTTAATCTTAAGCGTTAAATATATTTTATGGACCGACTAATGTAGCGGAATTTTTGCAAGCCCATTTCCTTCTTATGGTGTCTGAAATTTAGAGGAGTATTAAGCATAGTATTAGCATCTTCTATCCCTCTTTGTAACCACCAAAAGGTGAAGAGTCATCCCCCCATTAACCCATCTTAATGCAATTAAACCTTTGCTTAATGTTATGAACAATCACATTATTTTTGCTGCACTCAAAACCTCCCTTCACGTCAGCCTTAGAAAGAAAGACAACGAGTCCTTCTCCCTTCTCGCGTTTTCGGCCATTTCTGCGTACCCATCTTGTTTGCCCCATATCTCCTTCGTTTCTTATCGGAATTGCGCGTGTGAGTAGTCGAAATTCATCTACTCGGAGAGATCTTGCTCATGGTATAATCAGTTTTTGAGGATACTAGAAGAATTGGTCGCAGTTTGCGTTTCAATCAGACGACTCATCCGGTTTTCTTGGAGTTTTCGGGAGCAATGTTATTCTCTTCTTTCTTTGCCATTCTAGTATTATTTTTCACCTAAAATCCAGGTAACTAGCATTTCTTCTAGCACGGTAGGATTAGAGTAGTGATTTTGGTATTGTTAGGATTTATGTTAGTAGGCTAGAAATCATGTTATTAGGCTTAGGAATATGTTAGGGTGCTATTAGAATTGTTCTTGTTATTTTTATTCATGTTAGTATCATGTTAAGAATGTATAAATGTTATTCTTCATGCCTAATGTTATGCTTGTGATGTTATATGTATTATTATCATAAAAGTATTAGGAATTTGTGAAAAATTAGTAGCATGATGTTAGGGTTATCTTTAAGCATGTTTGTTGATTGTTGTTTAAGGTTGGGTGTGGTTTTGGATGAATTCTAGTGGTTTTAACAATCTGGAAATTTATTTATTTTGGGCTATGATTCATGTATTTGTGATTAATCATGTTAGAATAGTTATTTTATGTTGAATTATCATGTTTGGGGCTATGTAATTTATGTTTTATGTGAATCCTCATGTTAAACTAGTTAATTTCTATGGTATAATGATGTATTGACTTGGGTATGTTTTATTTTGATGTATGAGTATATGTGGTGAAAATTTGGGTGAAATAGCATACCTATTGCTGTGCACGAGGAAAAGAAACAGAAGGCCTTTCGCGGCCCGCGATCTATTTCACGACCCGCGACCGGTTTGGACAGTGTATGTTCAAAGTGTCATATCTCAGTCATTTTACCTCGGAATTGAGCTTATGACCACTTTTTGGAAAGCTATTGAGATAAGCTCTAACATGCATTTGGAATTTCATAAAAATACTGTGTAGTCTGAAAGTTATGTCTATTTGAAGTTGCTGCTTATGTTTAAAACCATTTCAAAAGGCGTACCTTGTTGTGTTGAAGCATGTTAAGACTTGTTTTGAGGTGAAATCTTGATATATGGAGCTTTTTGAAGAATTGTTGCATGTTTTATTTATTTATTTATTTTTATTATTGAGTTGGATGATATATTTACTTATAGTTATATTGTGAGTGTCTTATTTATTTTATGATGGTATTGTTGTTTGTAATTAAATTGAGATTATAATAATGTTGTACTTTCATTAATCAATATCTAAGTTATCAACGTTACAGTACTCGAGGGAGAATAATACTGTCTTTAGTACCGTTTCGCCAAGAGTTATGTACCGGGGGTATTAGAACTAACGTTGTAATTAACCTTGTACCCAAACTCAGACAACGAGAGTGTAGTAGTTAGAGTATTTGATTATCTTGTGTTTTTGGTGTATGATTATGTTTTAATGAAGGTCTATTCTTTTTAGTTTGGTGAAATAATTTTATTAGTATTATTATTACTATTACTTTGGGAAGAATAAATATTGTTGAATTGAGACTTTTGGATTGCGATCCTAGTTTCTGCTGATTTTGGGTGTAAGGCCTTAAGGGCATCCTTATTATTTATATTTGAGGATTAATGGATGAATAAATTATTGTATTTATTTGTAGAACTGTTTTATTGAGATTAAGATATCCGGTGGGATAGATGTAGTCCCCGGTGAAGAACATGTCAACCACCTAGGTTGCGATTTAGGGGTATTACCTGGGTTAATTGTTGTCGTCCGAGAGGTTGGGAATCTTGAGTGGGTACTATCCTGCATCGGGAGTTTGGCCATTCTTAGACACGGGCGGTAGGGAATGTAAGCCCATAGGCTCTCGGAGATTTCGATCGACAAACCTTAGGAAGTGGGTTGCGATCCATTGGCGTTCGCTCTTTCTCAAAACCTATTATATTATTTTGTTTAATTATCTTCGAGGCTTATGTTATGGATCTTGTATGATTATCTTAAGTTCATTATTGTTGACTTATTTATTGTTATTAGAAGCATGTTGTTGTGTAGTAACATTTATTTTAACTTTACTTAAAATTGCTATTTGGATCCTATATTGAAGTTGGGAGAGCTGTTAGTTACTCCCACCGATTGTGGATATTTGTTGTATATTTTGCAGGTTTTGTTGATGGGGATTTTCTTTGATTTTGGGCTCGGGTTGAGATGCGAGAAATAATCTATTAGGTGTTTTAGTTCAAGACTTCTTTTTAGTTTGAGATAGTTTTCTCATTTCGTTTTTAAACTAAGTAATTAATTTATTTATAGTATTTACTTAAGTTTGTTTTTATCACTTAGTTATTTAAACACTATTCTTGTAGTAGTGACATTCCCATAAGACGATGTTTCCGCCATCGTCCTATTAAATATATATTAATTCTTTTTCTTTTCCGCTTTTGAATTTCTGGGGTGTTACAGTTGTTATCAGAGCAAAACGCTCTGAAACTCTGAAAAAGAGTTGCTAATGATTATTTAGAATTATTAGTTAGCCTTAGGAGATAAAATCTGTTTAGAATTAAGTTTTGTAGTTTCACTATAATGAGAGAAATATGGGTAGAGTAAGTAAGAGGAAGCCTTATGGAATGTGGTGTGCTCTTATACTTGTGGAGCATATATAATATGTATTGTTACTTGTTTATTGGTGGAATTAGTCTACCAAGTTTGCTAATCTTATTTGCAGGGCCTCCTTCGTATAACCTTTCTTGTTATCAGAGTGCGCAGCGAAAGCGAAGTGATTTATAGCCCTCTAGTTCGGGGTTGAGTTGTGCATTTAAATTGTTTTGTGTTGTGCATTTTAAAAATAAACTTTTATTTATTTTAACATAGTCATGTATAGTGCATTGCTGTTATTCTATTTTTTATGGTTGCTTAATAGTGTGTTTTATTATGTGAGACGATATATAGCGTCTATTTCTTTCAGCTAAGTGTTGGTTTTATGTGAGTACTTCTTATTTGTATTTTTTTTGTCATTTACAAAACTTTCGAACTTGAGTTCATATTTCAAATAATATTTTATATATTTGCTCTTAATAAATTTCATACTTATATTAGAATTATATTTTGATATTCAAGTTTTGTTATTGTTAATATTTTGCTATTCTCTTTGAAAAGAAAATTGTGTTTAGTTGAAATCTAAAACTTGTTTGAGTTGATATTAAGTCATAATGGGTGATTCCTTTGACTTGTATGTCAATTTGATAAGTCTAAATTTTAAACTTGTTTGAGTTGATATTGAGTCATAATGGGTGATTCCTTTGACTTGTATGTCAATTTGATAAGTTGACACATTTTATCTATTTTGAGTTGGTTTTCTTTTTTTGAGTTGATATTAAGTTTATATTGGGTGATTCCGGTAAAATTTAATGTCGATTTGATAAGAAGACTTTCAAATATTGTTTTGTTGATACTAGGTTGCAATGGGTGGTTCCATGCACATTTGTGTCGACTTGACAAATTTTAAAATTGTTGTTTATTATTTAGTATTTTATCGCCTATTTATTATTAGTGTTTCGTCGTTGGTGAAATTTATTTTAAAGTTATCAATTTCTTTTGCGAACTTAAAATTTCATATATATGTTTAGGAGCCGTACGCTCTTATAACATATGTCTTGACTTGAGTTCGTACGTGCTATTTTAATAAAGCGTTAAGCTACTTCTTTATTAAAGTGTTCTTATCTCTTTAAGTGGAGTATAAGCTCGTGTGGTTATCTCTATTTAAATTGGTTTGGCTATCAATTTACGAACTTTTGCTTCTTTGTTTCTTTTCTGAAAATATTTATGTATGTTCGGATTTATTCTTTTATAATTTTACGTAAATATTTATTCCTTGCTTCTTGTGCAAAATTACCTATAGTTTATTGTGCAAGCGTTTTACTTACTTGTCTTTGGTTCTTTCACATTTTATAAATGATGGTTGTTACCATACTTCTTTACAATACAACTCTTTTTGGTCTTCCAAAATAAAATGTATATTATTTGAGATATCCAAATTTTATACCCGCAAAGTTGTTTAGTTTTTAATAAAATCCATTGATGTGTGTTTTTCTTAATGTTTCTTATCTAGAGTATTTTCTTTTAATCTCTTGCTTGTTTTGAAGTTTCGAGGACGAAACTCTTTTAAGGGGAGTGAGTGTAACACCCCGTAATTTTTCACTCTTTTTTTTTTGGCGTTGTTTACATTAAAATGATATTTTCCGTTAAAATAAAATAATTTATTATTAAAACTATTTTAAACATGCATAATTATTTAGTTGTTGCATTATGTGGTTGTGTTTATTAATTTAAAGTGTATATATTTTTTAGGAATTTCATTTGTTATTATTATTAATGTGCGTATTTGTTTTATAATATAGATAGTAATTTTTATTTTATAAATTTAAGTAGCGTGTGATTTTATCTTAAGCGTTAAATATATTTTATGGACCGACTAATGTAGCGGAATTTTTGCAAGCCCGTTTCCTTCTTATGGTGTCTGAAATTTAGAGGAGTATTAAGTATAGTATTAGCATCTTCTATCCTCTTTGTAACCACCAAAAGGTGAAGAGCCATCCCCCCATTAACCCATCTTAATGCAATTAGACCTTTGCTTAATCTTATGAACAATCACATTATTTTTGCTGCACTCAAAACCTCCCTTCACGTCAGCCTTAGAAAGAAAGACAACGAGTCCTTCTCCCTTCTCGCGTTTTCGGCCATTTCTGCGTACCCATCTTGTTTGCCCCATATCTCCTTCGTTTCTTATCGGAATTGCGCGTGTGAGTAGTCGAAATTCATCTACTCGGAGAGATCTTGCTCATGGTGTCATCAGTTTTTGAAGATACTCGAAGAATTGGTCGCAGTTTGCGTTTCAATCAGACGACTCATCCGGTTTTCTTGGAGTTTTCGGGAGCAATGTTATTCTCTTCTTTCTTTTGCCATTCTAGTATTATTTTCCACCTAAAATCCAGGTAACTAGCATTTCTTCTAGCACGTTAGGATTAGAGTAGTGATTTTGGTATTGTTAGGATTTATGTTAGTAGGCTAGAAATCATGTTATTAGGCTTAGGAATATGTTAGGGTGCTATTAGAATTGTTCTTGTTATTTTTATTCATGTTAGTATCATGTTAAGAATGTATAAATGTTATTCTTCATGCCTAATGTTATGCTTGTGATGTTATATGTATTATTATCATAAAAGTATTAGAATTTGTGAAAAATTAGTAGCATGATGTTAGGGTTATCTTTAAGCATGTTTGTTGATTGTTGTTTAAGGTTGGGTGTGGTTTTGGATGAATTCTAGTGGTTTTAACAATCTGGAAATTTATTTATTTTGGGCTATGATTCATGTATTTGTGATTAATCATGTTAGAATAGTTATTTTATGTTGAATTATCATGTTTGGGGCTATGTAATTTATGTTTTATGTGAATCCTCATGTTAAACTAGTTAATTTCTATGGTATAATGATGTATTGACTTGGGTATGTTTTATTTTGATGTATGAGTATATGTGGTGAAAATTTGGGTGAAATAGCATACCTATTGCTGTGCACGAGGAAAAGAAACAGAAGGCCTTTCGCGGCCCGCGATCTATTTCACGACCCGCGACCAGTTTGGACAGTGTATGTTCAAAGTGTCATATCTCAGTCATTTTACCTCGGAATTGAGCTTATGACCACTTTTTGGAAAGCTATTGAGATAAGCTTTAACATGCATTTGGAATTTCATAAAAATACTGTGTAGTCTGAAAGTTATGTCTATTTGAAGTTGCTGCTTATGTTTAAAACCATTTCAAAAGGCGTACCTTGTTGTGTTGAAGCATGTTAAGACTTGTTTTGAGGTGAAATCTTGATATATGGAGCTTTTTGAAGAATTGTTGCATGTTTTATTTATTTATTTATTTTTATTATTGAGTTGGATGATATATTTACTTATAGTTATATTGTGAGTGTCTTATTTATTTTATGATGGTATTGTTGTTTGTAATTAAATTGAGATTATAATAATGTTGTACTTTCATTAATCAATATCTAAGTTATCAACGTTACAGTACTCGAGGGAGAATAATACTGTCTTTAGTACCGTTTCGCCAAGAGTTATGTACCGGGGGTATTAGAACTAACGTTGTAATTAACCTTGTACCCAAACTCAGACAACGAGAGTGTAGTAGTTAGAGTATTTGATTATACTGTGTTTTTGGTGTATGATTATGTTTTAATGAAGGTCTATTCTTTTTAGTTTGGTGAAATAATTTTATTAGTATTATTATTACTATTATTTTGGGAAGAATAAATATTGTTGAATTGAGACTTTTGGATTGCGATCCTAGTTTTCGCGATTTTGGGTGTAAGGCCTTAAGGGCATCCTTATTATTTATATTTGAGGATTAATGGATGAATAAATTATTGTATTTATTTGTAGAAGCTGTTTTATTGAGATTAAAATATCCGATTGGGATAGATGTAGTCCCAGGTGAAGAACATGTCAACCACCTAGGTTGCGATTTAGGGGGTATTACACGGGTTAATTGTTGTCGTCCGAGAGGTTGGGAAGTGCTGAGGTGGGTACTATCTGCATCGGGAGTTTGGCCATTCTTAGACACAGGCAGTAGGGAATGTAAGCCCATAGGCTCTCTGGAGATTTCGATCTGACAAACCTTAGGAAGTGGGTTGCGATCCACTGGCGTTCTGCTCTTTCTCAAAACCTATTATATTATTTTGTTTAATTATTTTCGAGGCTTATGTTATGGATCTTGTATGATTATCTTAAGTTCATTATTGTTGACTTATTTATTGTTATTAGAAGCATGTTGTTGTGTAGTAACATTTATTTTAACTTTACTTAAAATTGCTATTTGGATCCTATATTGGGCTGGGAGAGCTGTTAGTTACTCCCCACTGATTGTGGATATTTGTTGTATATTTTGCAGGTTTTGTTGATGGGGATTTTCTTTGATTTTGGGCTCGGGTTGAGATGCGAGAAATAATCTATTAGGTGTTTTAGTTCAAGACTTCTTTTTAGTTTGAGATAGTTTTCTCATTTCGTTTTTAAACTAAGTAATTAATTTATTTATAGTATTTACTTAAGTTTGTTTTTATCACTTAGTTATTTAAACACTATTCTTGTAGTAGTGACATTCCCATAAGACGATGTTTTCGCCATCGTCCTATTAAATATATATTAATTCTTTTTCTTTTCCGCTTTTGAATTTCTGGGGTGTTACATATAGACCTTATGAGCTGTCACATAGTTCATCCCAGCTTCATGTTCCTGAGCTCTACAATCCAGATTCTAGGATACTTATGTAATAGCTGTTGAGCTTCCACCAACTTCTGATGAGCTTGGTAGTTCTTTATTGAAACATCACCAAACTGCTTCTATATTAAGTTGCTTCAAATCTTTTTAATTGCTTTAATTTGCTAACAACTTGAAACATTTTACTCCTTGTGACTGTTGCAACCGGGCTTGAGAGACAATGCCTTCAAGCGCTCAGCTTGACACCACATGTTGAAAAAGCCGAAAAGGCTTCCTTTTACGCTTTCATCCTTGAAAGATTTCAACACCAAAGGACAGTGATCAAATTCCCCTTCTGGATGAACCAACACTTCAGCGTAGGCCATTCCACCATCCACTTGCTCATTACCCAAGCTCTGTCCGTTTACAAAAAAACTCTACTTTCCCCCTCTTGCTTGTTGTTCCATGTATGATCTTGACTAGAGGTTTTAGCTCATGCAATCTACAATACTCCACACAATCTTGCATATACGCAACCTATCTACTTCTAACTTGTTGACCAATTCTTTCATTCGGCTTCATAATGGCATTAAAATCACCTAGGATTATCCATGGCATCTCGGATGATTTTAAACCCTTTATATCACCCCCCCAAGCTTTCTCTTCCTTTCCTATCATTCAAACCATAAACAAAAGTGCAAAGAAACTTCCTACCACCATTCACCACTTCAATCTCGGTATGAATGAGTTGGCTAGTACACAATCTCACGGTGACATGTCTTGAAGAAGGATGCCAACAAAGAATAATTCTTCCATTACCATGCCATGCATTATTGGTAGTGATACACCACCCAGGACACACATTAAGATAAAAATCACCCCGAGCGGAGGAGATTTCATCTTAGTTTTTAGAAGGCCAAACAGGTCTAATATTGTGAGCAAATATAAATTTCTACCTCATTACGCTTCTTTCTCTTTGTTTAGCCCTCTCACATTCCAACTCATAACACTATCCAAACAAGAGATTTTATAATTGATTTTCTTTTGTTGTCACTCGATGTTTTCTTTAATTCCGACCCTTGTTTACATGCTTCAAATGTTCTTTGATTTATGAAACTTCTTCATTAGCTTATTATTCATGTTTACATAGCGATGTTCTTTTGTTTATCACACGATATTCATATAATCTAATCCTTAACCATGTGCTTCTCCATTTCATGTTGATTTGTTGAACTTGTTAATCGACTTCTTGTTCATGTTTTCATAGCTAACGTTCTTCCGTTGTCGGTGATGTTTTTTTTTTTGGCAATTCAAAGTTTTTATTGAAAACCAAAAAAAAGGTACAACCTACAAAGGGAAAACCAAAGAGAACCTAACTCCCCCTACCTTTAAGGAAGGCTAGGAAGAAGGCCCCTCAAGAACCCCTCGACAAAACCCGGACAGGCCCGGGGAAGAACAAAAAGACCACCACAACTATAATAACAAGCTGCTTCACATCATGGTTACATCTGCAGGCAACATTAAAAATAATTTGCCTAACAACCTGCTCGGGGGCTAGCCAATTGATCTTCAAAAATCTTCTTGTTTCTCTGTATCCAAATATGATAAATACTCTCAACAAAAATCATATTAAATGTAAGGATGGTTCTTCTTTGTCCCCCTACTATACTTAGCAATAGTGGGAATGATAGTTGCAAGATTAGTAATGAAAGGCACATCAATTAGCTGCAGCGGGCTCTCTAGATCCGTTGGTGTAGTTGCAGGTTAAAGAAGAGATGATCTTTAGTTTCATCGGCGGACATTGCACAAAATACACCTCACGATCTCCCACAATCCCCGATGAATCGGCCTATCTTTGGTGCGAGTCTGCCTTGAAGCGAAGCCGAGTAATGAAGATAGCTTTAGGATTTGCTCTGCTATTACAAGTAATCCTTCTCCGATTCACTTTAGGACTATCACCCCTCATAAACCCGGTAAACCTTTTTAATGGAAATTTTACCATTAAGCCTGGCGTTTGCAAGTGCGAGAATCAATGAGAGCATTCCTAGAATCAAAAATTTTCCTCATAACCCATGATAATCTTGTAGGAGTATTGATAGTCCGAACATCGGCGTGCTTTATGTAATAAGAGTGAAGCCACTTGACCCATAAACGATCTTGTTTTTGAGATAAGGCCCCAAAAATGCTTTACAATTGCAACCTTATTCCACAAAATAATTTCCTTCAAATTCAAACCACCACGCACCTTCTTATTACACATATAATCCCAAGAAAGCAGGAGACTTCCCTAGAACTAGTATCCCAAACTTGTCCAAAGAAAGCTTCTAAGGATAGATTGAATCTCTTTAAGGACCTTTTTTGGGAGCGAAAGATTTGGCACCAATAAGATTGGATAGTTGAAGAAATCGGTTGAGTTACGCGGCGTAAGAGAGTTTCTTAGGTTGTCCCAGTTTGAACTCTAGCCACCACATTATTAATAAGTGGTTTGCACTCATTATAAAATAACTTCCTAGAGTGCGAAGGAACACCCAAATACGAAAGGAAAACTTCCGGTGGGATTTGTAAGATATCTTACCAAATTTGTGAATTACATCTTACGTAATACCAGCAAAATACACAGTACTTTTATCAAGATTAGCTCTGGGCACGAAGCGGATTGGAGAACTTATGAAAAGCTTGCATAATAAGAGTAAGCGATGCGGCATCGGCTCTAGAAAACGACAACAAATCATCAGTGAACATTAAGTGAGTAATGTTGAGCCTCTCACATCTGGGATGATAATTGAAATCGGGAATGTTCTTAAATGATCCGGACACCTTGACAGGATACTCCATGTAGATAGCAAAAGAAAGGGAGACAAGGGATCACCTTGTCTTAGACCTTCTTAGCGCAAAGGAGAACTAGGAACTCCATTGATGAGGATAGTATAAGAAAGCAGTAACACAAAGCATGATCCATTGCATAAATTTTTGTAGGAAACCCTGACTCGAGAGGCATCATGTGTAAGAAAGGCCATTCGATTGAATCATAGGCCTTTCTTAAATCAATTTTCACCATACATCTAGGGCTAACATTCTTTGTAGAATAACCTTTAACAAGCTCGGTAGCAAGTAAGATGTTATCGAGATATAGACCTATTAGGAATGGACCCCGACTTGAAGCGAGATCAACAACATCACCAATAACCTTCTAGGCCTCATAGTGATAATTTTAGCAATTATCTTATAAATGACATTGTACGAGGCAATAGGTCTCAAATCCATACCAGGAAGAAGGATTAGGCACTTTAGGCACAAGAGTGACTAAAGTACGGTTTACCTCATTAGGTAGAACACCATTATCGAAGAAATCCCCGAGATAGCGAGTACATTTGAGGTTTAATAACATGCCGAATTTTCTTAAAAAACAGGCTATTAAAACCGTCAATGCGGAGCCTTATTATCATGATACACTTCAAAGCATAATCAATTTCATCGGTAGTAACATGAGAAATGAGCACATGACTAGCTTAACCACGACTTGTTTCCCCTCTCTCAAAATTGCAAGATCGATCCAGGGAATAATATCGGCACCGGACCCAGGAAGGCTTTTTATAAAAGCGCATCACGTCTAGTTGAATATCCTTAGTCCGAGTTAACTTATTACCATGATTATCATACAAAATATCAATGCTATTTCTAGCAAATCTATCTTTCATTGCATGAAAAAAGAAGTTATTGTTACCATCACCGAGTTGGAGCCCTTTGAATTCTAGATTTTTGCTTGTAAGCACTTTCTTAATGCAAGGAACTTCTTTAGCAACATCATATACTCGGCCTCTTGAGAATGAAGAAACTCATCGGCACGATTACTCTATAAAGCCGTCGAGATTATGTGGGCGATCTTTAAGTTGGACAATTTTTTTTATCCAAATTTGCAAAATCTCTCGCGATGATGCTTGAGTTGATCTTTCATTGCTTTCGATCTTCCCGGGACTTGCTTCATCCGAAAATTAGACCCAAAAACCAAGCCGGGCAATCATGAATCACTTGGAAAAAATTCCTCATGATCCGCCATGTAATTGAAAAACTTAAAAGGCCTTCCCCCTGACCTAGTGTCAACTGCACATTTTACAACTAAGGGGCTATGATCAAAGAGCCATGGATCTTATTATGACTCAAAAACTTCCTCACTTCAACTATAGAAGAGGGATTATTTAACCCCTCGACATTCCAAGTACTTATAATCATATAGGTGAATTATGGAAAGAACTAGTCCCCCATCCTATTGTGTGAGCAACGACCTGGTCCTCCATAATCAACTTGTTTATCCTTGTTCCCTTTAGATGGAACAAGCGACCAAATAATGTCACCAACTCTAACTTGTGATTCTTTGTTTCTCATGTAGCTTGCCAGCTGGAGTCTGGCTGTTTCATTATGCAACACGGGATCGGGGCCATTTTACGTAGGAGCAGCGGATATGTCGGGTGGAGTCTTATCCAGCGAGGAATAGTAGCTTTAGGCACCCATTTTTGTGTGACTTTAGGATCAGTCCTAACCACAGCAACAACTTTCTTCCTAGCACAGTCATGTCCAGCTGATTGACATTTATGATAAAAGGGAGGAATCCAATCATATTGGACCTTTTGTTCAGCTGATGTTGATTTAAATCCAACCTTTGTTCTTGTGCATTTGGTATTAGTTGATTTGTTTAACTTGTTAATCTGATTTATTGTTCATGTTTACGTGATTAACGTTCTTCTGTTGTCACCTAGTGTTTAATTAAGTCCAACATTTGTCCCTATGTAACTTTGCTTGTATTGATTTGTTGAATTGGTTCATTTTGGCTTATTATTCAAGTTTGTGACTAATGTTGTTCTTTTGTTGTCACCTAATGTTCCTTTTAATTCTCCTAAGGATAAATTTGCATTTTCTCTAATTGAAATTGAAACTCAACTAGATATTTAAAACAGGTATTCATTTCCTCCTTCATAAATTATTGTTCATTTATGTCCAATCCTTATTCAGTTTGCTTATTGTTCATGTTTACTTATTATTCATTTGTGTATTTCAAGTTGTTCATGTGTTTCTCTGTATTCATTGATTTGTAAAACTTGTCGATTTGACTTATAATTTATGTTTTTTTAATAATTGATTTAATCATGTGCTTCTTTATTTCCGTTGGTTTGTGAAACTTATTGTTTATGTTAACATAACTAATGTTCTTTTGTTGTCACCTCATGCTCATTTAAATCCGGCCTTTGTTCTTGTTCATTACAATATTTTGTTGTTTTTCTATGAAGACTTAATATTCTTCTACGTACATTTGATGTTCATAAGTGTATTTATTGATTTGTTCTTATTTTTTTTGCTTGTTGATTAGGTTCATCTATTATTGTTTGTACACTTGTTGTTCGAATGTTTGCCACAGGTGTTCTTCTGTATGACATTTATGAATATTTAGAGTCATCGATGTTTTCATCTATTTTAGTTAAGCTAAGGATCTTTGGAACCACAGGCGACTTCAAGGTTAAGTTGTGTAGAGGAGCATAGCAAGAACAAGGTAGTTGCTTTTGGTGAACTTGCTATAGAGACATCTAGAACAAAGGTAACTATCAATGGGGCTTCTTGGGCCCTTGCCACAAAGTCGGCGGATAATAAGGCTTTTACCATAACTCCAGGAGGTTGAAGAGCCCAACAAAAAAAAAAAACCAAAGAGTTAATGTAACAATAACTTAGCAAAGGTGATTAATGGTACCTCATAGATTTTTCAAGTATGTATAGCTAATGTACATGTTCAATTCAAACAAGTAATTTCACTTGTAAAGATTGTTCATTTCATATTGTCATTTGTTCATTTATACATATGTATTGATCATTTACTTATTACCAGAAAAGGATAATCATATAATTTAGGAAAAATTGATTCTAATAATCCAACCTTTGGATGGTTAGTCAAATTAATCCCACCTTTTGATTATTATTTAACTAGTATTTTGGCCGGGCGATGCCTGCGGTCGGTTACAATTATCAAATATATTATTATTCATAAGTTTCATGATTAATTTTATTAGTTATTCGAAAATTTTTATCTAGTGTAAAATTGGATAATGGACGTTATAGCATGATACATTATTTTTTTTAAAAAATTCTAAGGAAGTGGAAGATAAAAATAACAATTTCAATGTAATTATAAGACTTTATTATGTTTTATTTTTGAAACATTAAACATTGAACTTGTAGTGGATTGGTGGTTAAACTTTCACATTTCATTTCAAGGTCATGGGTTCGACTCCTAGTAGGTACACATTGTTAATATTTTTAATGAGATCATAAACATGTGGCACATACGTTGGAGAGTGCCATGTGGCACCGTTCCTTTGATATGAACACTATTTAATATATTTGTATAGATAATCCAACTTTTTAACATGATCTTTGCTCATATTGGCGTGACTGTTGAAAGAAGTTGGTGACTGTAGAATGAGTTAATTATACACGTGTCTTTTTCTAATTTGTTCTAATTTAATTAATCAATTTTAACTTTAATTAACCTAACTAAAACTAATCTAATCACCCACCACTAAGCTAACTACCAACCATAGCGGTATACCACCACCACGACCGACATCACCCTTTATCAATACCACCACCACCACGATTGTCCAACAACACCACCCGGTCCACCACCAGGCCAGCCAACACTTCCACCTCTCGGCTCCACCAACAAACCACCTTCTCCAGCCTCTCTTTCGCTCTCCTCCCCACCACGAGCCAACACCCAAACCCACCCTAACTCCACCCCCCCCAACAAAATCCACATGAAACCCCCGATTACCACCAATAACTCCACAATTAACAATACAAATTGCGACAAAGCAAGAATAAAATACCCTTCATTTTACGAAAAAAAGTTGTAAATATTAGTAAAACTAAAACAATCTTCATACAAGCTATCGAAATGGAATTAATATGTTCAAATTCAGCCACCCAACAACCCCAAATTCTTATATATCTATCTTTTCAACTCACTGATATGCGGAATTTGAATTGATTCAAAATTTCCAAGAACCCTACTTTTCCACGTGCAATTTAGCAATTGCAATTACAAATGAAACAAAAGACCACAAAAATTGAGAAAGAGAGAATAACGGAAACGACCATAGGTCGAAGTGAAATTGGCGGGAGATTGTTTGAGGTTTTGACCCAACAAAGGGGGCATACTTCTTCTACCTTGTGCAACTTTTTTGGTTCTTTCCTCTGCGTTGTTTAGGGTGTTCGCGGATAGCCAGGAAAAGAGGTTTCGAGGATGAGGGTATTCGCGAAGGGTGGGGATTTTGGGTTGCGGGGAGAGGGGGCTGTTGCGGCCTCATGGCAGCGACGTGGAAGTGCTCACTGACCCACAAGGGTTGGGGGTTCGCGGGGGTGGGTAGGGGTGGGGGCGTTGTTTGAATGGTGAGTACGGAGGGGTTGTAAGGGGAGAAATAGAGAAAGGGAGGTAAAGAGAAAAAAAGGGAGAAGCAGATTAGAGAAGAAAAGAGAAACTTGAAAAAGATAAACAAAAGAAAAATATTTAATTTTACAACTTCAACGGGTTATTGGTATCACGGTTCAATATGAGCGAGAAATGCTAAAAGGTTGGATTATTAAAAAATAATAAAAAGGTGGGATTAATTTAAGTGAACGGCCGAATGTTGGATTATTTAAATCTATTTCTCCACATAATTTATGTGATGTTACGCTAGACACATAATCGTGCATCCCCATTTGAGTACCCAATGTGACTAATATCCCGCTCTAATTGAGTGCGGATCGAAGAAAGAGTAAAGAACAAGTCTAAAATAAAATGTTTTAAACCCAAAACCATTTTATAATCATTATTATTAACCCATTTTTAAAAACCTCTCTTTTAAAAGCCCATGTTTGAAAAAACCTTTTAAAAAGGAAAAATTGATTATAATAATCCAACCTTTGGGCCATTGTTCAAATTAATCCCACCTTTTGATTATTATTTAATAATCCAACCTTTTATTAGTATCTCGCTCATAATGAACCGTGACTGTTGAAATAGGTTAATGACCAGGTAAAATAGGTTAATTGCACATGTGTCTTGTTCTAATTCGTTCAAGTTTAATTAATCAATTTAAATTTTAATCACCTTAAATAAAACAAATAATCACCACCATCAACACCACCAGCGCACCACGCCAACAACACCACCACCATGGCACCACTACCAGCAACACCACCACCACCTTGCCCACCCCTTTGCCCCGCGCCACCACTAACCACCACCATATAGCCACACAAACCTGCGCATCACCAAGCCTCTTCACAAAAACCTTCCCCGCTCCACCGCATATCCGCCACCACCACGACATTAGTCGCCTCCGCCCCCTCCGCCACCTCCGCCACCTTCAAATCCCAGCGGGAACCTTCTTTGCGCCCTTCAATTATCTCTTCCACAATCTCCTCAACCTTCCCATGAATCTCCCACTTAATCGCCTCCATCGCCCTCCAGTCTCTGCACCTCCAACGTGGCAGTCAAAACCCAACACTCCCCCGGGTTTAGTATAATCAAAACCCAGGCTCCTCCTCACCACGAGGGTAATCCTTAATCGATGGTGCCTTGGTGAGTGGTCTCGGCACTTGAGGGGTGATAATCCTTAATCGATGAGTTATTAACAATGGCGGATGAAGGGGAGGGAGGGGGTGCTCCCTTGGAGTCGCGGGCGGCGAAGTAGGGGCGCTCGAGAGGGTGGGGAGGGGAGGGGGTGCTCGCGGCGACGGGATGGAGGTGTTCATAGGGAGGTGGGGAGGGGAGGGGTGCTCCCAGGGCGGGGAATACGGCGCTCACGGGGGTGGGGAGGGAGGGGTGCGTTCGCGAGCAACAAGGTGGAAGTGCTCACGGGGGGTAGGGAGGGGGAGGGGAGGGGGTGCTTGCGGGCGACGGAGTTGAGCGCTCACGGGGGGTGGGTGGGGTGGGGTGGGGAGGGTGCTCGTAGACGGTGGGGGGTGGGGGTGCTCACGGTGGGGATAGGGGAGGCGGGGGTGCGGGGGAGGCGGGGGTCTTTGGGGATATGGGGAGGAGAGAGATAGGGAGGGGAGGGTTAGAGGGAAAAAAAAAAGAGATGAAATTTTTTTTTACAAATTCAACCCAGGTTCTTAGGTTTTCACGGTTCATTATGGCGATACGAGATAAAGGTTGGATTATTAAATAATAATTAAAAGGTGGGATTAATTTGGCGAATGGCCCAAAGGTTGGATTATTAGAATCAATTTTTCCTTTTAAAAAATAGTTTTTATGAAATTTGAATTTTTAAAACCCCTTTTTCTAGCTCAATTTAATTAATAAAATTAATTAATTATATTAATTAGTTTTATTAATAAAAATATGTTTTATAAAAAAAAGTCATCTTTCTCCAAAGTATTTTTAAATATTTTTTTATTTAACTCTTTTTTTAAAAAACTTTTCAAAAATCTTTAAAAACCTACTAGGTTTCGGTTACCTATTACTTCCCCAAACACCTACGCTATATATTACCCCAAACTCCCTCATTGATCTCACGGCTTCACCCTCATACATCGCATGCCTAACTTATCACACGGCCGAACACACAAATCTCTCGTATCTCACAATACAAATCTACTTTCAGCAATCCACCGCCTAATTCACTAAAAATCCCCTAATATTACTTCTCCATCTCACACGCATACCATCACCCATGCACTTCATCTACATCACCTTCATCATCATGCATCTCCTAATAAGCCACGACGATCCCAATACACACGATGCTCCATTCCTAATTCTAATCACCTAACAACCTTTGTTTAGGGCAAATTTCATACTAAGGCTAATTTGCTTGGAGGGGGTTGACAATTAACTTGCAATATGAAATAAGTTGCGTAAATAAAAATAAGAAATGAAACAAAAGACACAAGGCAAGTTTTACGTGGAAACCCTTAGAAATGAGGGAAAAACCACGAGAGGATTGATATCACGCCAATTCACTAAGTTGCTTGGTGCACGTGAAGTACAAAATAATTGCTTTAGCTAGTGAGAGAATAGTAGAGATGAGTCGATGATTTTACAAAAGTAACTAATGAGCTCTATTTATACTAAGAATGATATTAACATTTCCCTTGTAGTCGTTTTCCCTTGGAGTATTATTGGCCAATATCCTATTTTATGGATCAAAAGATGTCCCTTTGTGAAGCGGGTTAGGTTGCTATACTCCTCCCTCAATGCAACGCACTCCCTCCTATGTTGTAGGGAGATTTCAACCACATGCCATGTCGTCAATCCGATCTTCCTTCATTGATGCAATTACACGGCGCCATTTAACCATGCAAACAGGCCACGCACTCTTGAATAACACGCTACCACGTGGCTGAAAAAATCGATCCCTAACAATAATAGCCCTTAATTTTCCTTTTGGGTGGAAAACCAAGAAGGAAATTACTTTTTAATAAAGCGCCTTGCTTAGCGCGCTCCATTATGAAAGTTTTCGCATGTCGTGATTAGACATCTAACTTCTCGCCACTTCTATAAATGCAGTTTATCGATTCAAGATAAAGCTTCTTACTCCATCTTCTTGTTCAAATCCGTTTCTTTCTCTCTCCGGGTAAATTCTTATCTTCTTCCATCGTTTTTTTTTGATTTTTCCTTTTGAATTTCTTTCGCCGACTTTCTTTGTTATTTTCCCTTTTTCTTTCTTTTGCGACTATGACTAGAGCAAATCTTAGGGGTTCTTCCAAGAACAATTCCCTTGAAAAGCGAACTCGTTTCATCCTTTGGAGATTTTGGAAAGTAGAAATAGCATACCTTGCGAACTAGTTAAGGCTGATTTGAAGCAAATACAACGGAATTTTGGGTTTCCTAAGGGTGCAAAATTAGGTTGCCGACTAGGGATGAAAGGATGGATTGGGCGCACCGGGGTTGGATTACAATCTATGATTATCCTTTGTAAAATTAGGCGAGAAATTTCCGTTTTCTTCTTTTATCGTCAATTCTTTACGCCCACAAATATAACGCCTTGCCGACTTCTTCCCGGGCATGGAGGATCTTGATGGGCGTTGAAACCCTTGCTCAAAATTTAGGCATAGATTTCAATGTCAACGATCTTGCTTATACCTACCAAGTCAAATCTTTTGGCAAGGGCGATTTACCCTAGGTGTGAGAGAGAAATGCGATGTCTTAGTAAGAAGGCCTGACAAGGGTCGCGACGAGAGGTTGGCGGAGGTATTTCTTTGTGAAGGAAGATTTCATAGGCGACTTTGGGCCTCGTTTCAAGGATACACAGTAGGGTAGAAGGTATTTTGCTCCACGATTTTGTATTTTTGCACTTAGGTTTGCTCGCACTCTTTCTTGCAGCGGTGTCCTCTCACGAATTCAGTGGCCGCGCCCGATCTTTAAGTTTCTGAGATCTAATCTTGGCACTCGGCTCCCGAAGAAAGGGCGTTCCCAATCACCCTGCGAGCCAACTAGCTTTGCTCAGCGGACTCATCTAATTCGCCCAAGAAGAAAAGCACGAGAACTCATTCTACTTTAACATGTCTTATGGTATTTCTTGCAAACTTTACTTTCACAAGTTGCTACAATAAATCACCATTATGCCATTCTTCACTTAAGTTGCTCATATTTTAGCGAGATACCACTTTGCATCTCAACGCGTAGCCCCGCTTTCTAACTCAGACCTTATACCGAGAATGCGCAACGAAGTGGGCTCCCTGCTACGCCCATCGGTTCGGTTGCACCAATTCGCCTCCTATCTTCCAAAATGTCAGCCTACTTGATACAATATGCAACTACTACTTCTCTAGTAGTCGTAAGAGGAAAAGCGTGGAACTTGAATTTTCGGAAGACATTTGCTCGATCTCTAATGACACTCCACCTATATGGCCTCGTCTAAAAGTATGTGGTTCCCTGCCCTAAGGCACGCCACGAGACCATGACACCCACGCGGTTGCTTGGAGGGGATCGGCTCTCAATGCGAGGTACTTTGTCTTCGACTTTAAGTTTTACATGCATCTTACTTTCTTTACCCACATATTGACTTTTTTGCATCCTTTCTCTTTGCTTAGTGCTTGCAAGCTTTCCTCGCCACTTTGCAAAATTTGTCGATAATAATAATAATAATAATGATGATGATGATAATAATGATGATGATAATAATAGTAATAGCAGTAATAATAGTAATAATAGTAGTAATAACAGTAATTGCAATAATAATAGTAATAGTAATAGTAATAATAGTAATAACAATAACAATAACAATAACAATAATAAGAATAATAAGAATAAGAAGAATAAAAATAATAAGAATAAGAATAAGAATAATAATAAAAATAATAATAGTAATAGTAATAGTAATAGTAATAGTAATAATCATAATAATAATAATAATAATAATAATAATAATAATAATAATAATAATAATAATAATAATAATAATAATAATAGAGCTCAACTAAACTACAATAAATTGGACCGAACTTAGTTTTGTTTGAACTAAAGTACTAAACGGAACTCAAAGTTGGGTAGTTCAAGTGTGTTTGCTACTCCTACTCGAAGTGGGCTTGCTCACGTGTGTGGTATCTCTCTCTCTCTTTTTCTTTTAACAATAGATGTTGTTTTCCTCCTGTTATTTTCTGAGGTTCAGATCATTTCACAGAGAGAAATGTTTAGAGAGAGAAAGTAAAATGTATTCTGTTATTTCTGAGAATAATTTCTTACAACCTACTCTATCTATTACATAAGCTTTTATACTAAACAGCACGTGTGTAATATAACTTATAACAAACTAACTAACAACCTCTAAATCTAGTTAGAGAGAGAAGCCGATATAAAGCGAGTAATCCAATACCCCCTCAAGTTGGGAGGTGGTTGATAGTGAAGAAGGATCAAACAGACCCAACTTGGAGAGTAAATGCTTGAATTGAGGGAGCGAGGAATTGTCTTAGTAAACACATCCGCTAGTTGAGGCTCGTGTAGGAAGGTAGGATAATTGTAGGAGGCCTTCTAACACCTTGTCCCTTGCGAAGTGGCGCCTATTTCAATGTGTTTAGTCTTGTCATGGAACACTGGATTCCTTGCAATGTGGAGGGCACTTTGATTGTCACGACAAAGTGACAAAGTTGAAGATTTGTGACACCCAACTCTTCTAGTAGTCTTACTGTCCAAGTCACTTCTGAAGCTGCAGAAGCCATGGCTCTATATTCAGCTTCAGAAGAAGATTTACTAAATGTGCCCTGCTTCTTAGATCTCCAAGAAATAGGTGATTTGCCAAACAATAGTATATACCCTGTGACAGATCTTCTAGAATGCGGGCAACGGCACTGATCTGAGTCGAAAAGGCTTGTAATTTGAGTTGGTCACTACCTTGAAGTAAAATACCTTCCAAATGAGTAGCATTAAGGAAACTTGAGTGTGTGATGCAAAGCCTCTAAATGAGAAGTCCTAGGGGTCATTTGCATAAACGCTTAGAGATTAAACCGTATAAGTCAAGTACGGGTGCGGTGTTGGTCAAGAAATTCAATTTACCAACAAGAGAGACCTATGAACTTCAGGATCAGGTAGTAAATCTCCAGAATCAACTTGTAATTTGAGATGTAGAGGTAAAGGAGTAGTAGCTTTCTTGGAAAGATCAAAGCCACAATTAGAAAGTAGTTCCCTGGTGAACTTTTGTTGGTCGAGTAAAATGCCATATGGTAAATACCCCACTGCTATGCCCAAAAAATAATGCAATATACCCGGATCTTTAATCTTTGAAGGTGTGATGCAAATGAGCTTTCAAATCATCAATAGTAGAAGAATCTGTGCCGATTAAGATTATATCATCAACATACACTTTGCAGCAATAGTTAGATGATGATGTGATCTTTTGATGAACTATGTAATCATTTTTGGATTGTATGAATCCTTGAGATGTAAGAGCACTAACAAGCTTGGCAAACCACTTGCCTAGAAGCTTGTTTTAGTCCATAAAGGGACTTTTAAGTTTGCAAACCTTGTTTAGGGGATTAGGAACACTAGAAGGTACCTTCATGAATGCTTCTTCATGCAAATCTCCATGGAGAAAAGCATTGTTAACACCTAACTGGTAGATAGGCCATTTTCTGCTTGCTACAAGTGCTATAATGCACCTAATAGTGGACATTTTGACTATTGGGGAGAATGTCTCCTCATAGTCAATACCATATCTTTGGTTATAGCCCTTGGCTACTAATCTGGCTTTGCACCTCTCTAAGGACCCATCAGACTTCAATTTTACCTTATAGACCCATTTGTTACCTATAGGTTTCTTCCCTGTAGGTAAATCAACCAATTCCCAAGTGTCATTGTCATGTAAGGCTTGGATTTCCTTGTTCATGGCCAATACCCATTCTGGTTTGCTTGCTGCTTCTGCATAGTTAATAGGTTCTTGGATTTGGAGAGAGGGAGAAGCAAGGAATGCTTTATGTGATGCTGGATATGAAGAAGAAGCTACTAGATTACACCAGTGATCAATAGTGAATGTAGTAGTTATATGACAATTATAATCCTTAAGGTAGGAAGGTGGATGATGGGATCTGGTAGAATGTCTAAGATTAGGAGTAGGCTGGGAAGTAATGATGGTACTCAGATTAATTAAATCAGTTGATGCTGAGTTAACAGGTTGTTGATTGAATAAATGTGAAGTGGTAGGAATTCTTGTATTTGGAGTGTTTGGTTTCACGTCGAAGATGAATTGGGGAGTGTTTGGTTCAAGATTAGAAGTTGAATGATCATTGTGTGAAGGAGGAGAAGAATTATTAAAATCAGTTTCTGAGAGAGAAGATGAAGAAGAAGAATGTAAGGTAGGAATTGAAGAAGATACAGGATAATCTTCATCAAAAACATCACAAGTAGCAGCAGGAACAAAAATAGGTTCAGCAACACCAGTAGTGAATTGGGATTGAATATGAAATGGAAAGTGTCTCTCATGAAACACAAGATCTCTGGATACAATGACTTGCTGAGTAGAGAGATTAAAGACTTTATAGCCTTTCTGAGTGACAGAATATCCTAGGAACACACCTGGTTGTGCTCTAGGATCAAATTTAGTCCTGTGTGCCTTCACAGTAGACACATAACATAAGCATCCAAATGCTTTTAGATTATCTAACAAAGGTGGCTTAGAAAACATCTTCTCATAAGGAGTAACATATTGAAGCCTTTTTAGGGGCATCCTATTGATGAGGTATGCAAGACAAGTCACACAATCTCCCCCGGAACTCAGGTTGGAACCTTAGAGTGAAACATTAGGGCTCTTGCAGTTTCTAACGGATGTCCTGTGTTTTCTTTCTACAGCCCATTACGTTGAGGGTGTGAGAACAGACTAGTTTGGTGAATGATACCCAAACTCTCATAAATTTTTCTTCATGTCTCCTTCTCCTAGCTCCTTAGCATTATCGTGATCTCACACAAAGAATTTTAGCATTAAATTGTGTGGCAACATACTGACAAAAGCTTTGTAAAATAGGCACAACATCGATTTCGGTTTAAGTAAATGTACCCATGTAAATTTGGTAAAATCATCCACTATTATCAAGAATTGATTACAACTCCGTGTGAGTTTTGGATCTATATGGACCCCATACATCTATGTGTAGAAGTTCAAAAGGTTTTGTCGAATGAATATCACTGGTGGGAAAGGGTTTCCCTAGTTTGTTTGGCAACAGGACACACATGACAAACAATATCATGAATACAAGACTTGACATCACACTCGGGAAGAACATGTCTTATTTGAGAAAAAGGTAAATGACCTAGTCTAAGATACCAAAGTTTGACTGTGTCAACAAAAGTACAATCTTGAGCTAGTATGTACAGGAAGAAGTATGAGACACGAAGATGTTACTGGTGACTCTTCAACATTGTAGAGTCCTCGCTTCAAGCTACCAAGGCATTGAGGGACTGTCGAGAGATTGGTCTCGAACAAAACATTGAGTGTGAGTAAATGTAATTTGCAATTAAGATCTTTACACAACCTATGAATGGAAATAAGATTGAAGTGAAAATCAGTGTATGTGCAAAACATTATGAAGTGTGATGTGTTTGTTTAGGTGAACCGATCCTATGTGTTTGACTGAATTTTACTACCATCGGTATGGTGATAGTGTAGTTAAGGTCTAACACAAAGTCGATAATCATGAAAATTGTTCCAATTTGGAACAAATGTGGTATCATAGCACCACCTGCCCAAGCAGCCAACTAGTGTTGGAATGGGATACAAAGCAAGAAGTACCGCCATCATAGCATGTCCAAGGTTGGTTAATCTTGCTTCATTGGATGATTGCTTGTTCGAAGTGACATGAGTTGATTAAACCGATCAACCTGTGATTGATTCGGGCTTCAATTCTTGTGTATTAACGGGTGTGTCGAGTGTTACCATGGTTTGCTACTCTCTTATCTTTAAAGCCTTTGAAACCGAGGAGGATATCCATTAACCTCAAAACACCTTTCCAAGCTATGTCCTGGAATTTTACAGTGAGTGCAGTAATAGTTGGATCCTGGCCTTTTTGTTACTGTAATACTCGTGGCTTACTTGTTCGACCATAAGGCTTCGAAAGTTGTTGTTGTAAGCCTTATAATTCTTGCCTTGTCCGCTACAAATGCCGGTGGTTCCGATGTTGGCGTACATCCGAGCAACCTCTTTATGCCTTTCTTCTTGTTCAAACATCCTGTATGCTTGAAGCAACATGAGGTAAAAGGCCAGTTCATGAGAATGTTGCCTCTGATAATTGAGAAGCTCTCATTGAGTTTCATCATAAAGTGAATGAGACGATGCTCCTGGTCTCTTGTGAAAACTTTTTGTGTCAAATTGCAGGTACACTTGTTGCAGGTTCAGTAAGGTAGTGGATTTGCGTCATGCAAATCATCCCAAAGACCTTTAATCTCAGTGTAAAACTCTGAAACACTTAATGAACCTTGGCTAATTTCAGACAACTTTTGTTCAATTGAATAAACCTGTGCCATTGAGGAATATCCAAATCTGTCGTCCAAGTCTTTCCATATTTCTCTTGCGTTGTACTAAAAAATAGTACACTCTTCTTGATTGAATGATCAAGATTAGACAACAGCCAAGAAATGACAAGACTATTACATCGCTCCCAAGCCGTATAATCTTTCTTGCTTTTTATCGAGAATTTCTAGACTTCCATCAACAAAACGCAATTTATTCTTAGCGTATAAAGAAATCATCATAGATCTCTTCCGGTCACCGAATCCAGTTCCATTGAATTTTGCGTAAACAATTTGTGTTGAATTAGCATAAGATGGATGAATGTAAAAGATACTTGTAGGATCTTGATTAGGTTGAAGAATAGGGGTTTCAGATGTAGAATTTTCAGTCACAGACATTTTCAGATGTAGAATTTTGATTGAAAGAATGAAAAGAAGAATTTCAGGATAAAATGATGGCAGAAATGACGAATTAATCGGAAGATTACAATAATTTTCAGCTAGAAATCAACAATCAAAGATTGATTTCACTAATTTCAAAGAACAAATTTTGAGAAATCACACCTCAATTTCGGATGTAATGTAAACAATCAACAATTTCGATTAACGATTCTCGAGAACGGAAAAGATCTATCAAGATCAAACAAGAAATTTCGGGATGAATCAAACACGAAGATTCGTATTTCGGATAATTTCAATCAAGAAATTTCAACTAAATTTCAAGAGAAACCGATGAAAAACGATGGAAAAACAAGAAGAATTTAGGAATAACACCACCCGATTTCAATGTAAATTGTTTCGAATTCAATGAATCTTCGGAGAAATTTGCGAATTCTAGAAAAAATGAAATGATTCAAATTTCCGATACCATGTTATTTTCGAGGTTCGATCATTTCACGGAGAGAAATGTTTAGAGAGAGAAAGTAAAATGTATTATGCTATTTCGAGAATAATTTCTTACAACCTACTCTATCTATTACATAAGCTTTTATACTAAACAAAGACGTGTGTAATACAACTTATAACAAACTAACTAACAACCTCTAAATCTGTTAGAGAGAAAGAAGTTGATATAAAGCAAGTAATCCAATACCTCCATTCGATCAAATTCTCTCCACTCCATCAAATCTAACCCAAACAAGCAGCGACCCACCCGCCGCTCCTCTTCCTCCTCCTTGCCCGACGCCCACGGCCGATTGTTATCTTAGTAATGTAACCTATGTGTGAGATCTGTCCAAATGATAGTTATCTCTCGGATGGATATTTGATGTATGGATTCTTTCGGAAGTAATTTATATATGATTTTCAAAAATCATTATAAAATTTTAGCCAAAGAAGTAACAGATTGGTGATTTATGATGCATGCATGATAGTATTATATAGATCACATAACTCATGTTCTTATCTAAATTTGATTAATGACAGATGCAACTAGTCAATTGAAATTGAAAGCTTGACCCAAAAGTTAGAATAGATAAATAAACAAAAGAAAAAGAAAAAAGAATGCGTATTTATCTATGTCAATAATTAAAGTTTGGAACTTGCTTGAATCCCACCATGTCGTGCCTCATGTAACATCTAGCCAGCCCTAGTTCTCGACATATCGGGGGCCCCTAGGCGAGGTATGAGAATAGGGCCCTTAAACCATGAATGCATCGCGTCTCGCTAAATCATAAAAAAAGGTTTCGTTGAGCATTATGAATGGCAAAATCGTTTATAATCGCAACATAATGTTTTCCATTAATGCAAATTTTTCTGATGCAAAAAAATAAAAATATTCCAACGTATCTTTTCAATTGATAAAGTTGCTTAAACCATTCAACCTTTCTTGTGACTAGTAATTTTGGTCTATAATATAAGTATATTAAGTTTATAATTGTAACAAAATAATCCAGTTATATTGTATTTTACACTAAAACAAGATCTTTGTTATATTTAGGATATCAAAAACAAAGTTCTTAGTTATATTTAAGTAATTTAAATATCAATTGTGTCATCATAGTGTTTCCTTTATGTAAAATAAATAAAAATCCAAATATAAGCTAGTGCTACTGTGCTATACTGCTATGTGTGCATCTAAAGATATGAGTCACTTAATTTTACTTCATTCTCTTATTTGACTTATGCAAAAAATAAATTACAAAATAGTAAAAAATACTAAACTATGAGTTATACCTCTAGTTAATTACCATTGCTCTCCCCTCAATATTTTTTTTTATCATTAATCCATTAATACTGATAAAAAGGAGATAAGAGTCAAGAAAACTAGAAATTACCTCACCAAAACTAGTCAGGCTAAATCGCCAAGAGATATTTCCATTATTAATGAAGATTGTAGAACTGTCCCGACTCGCCACCGTCCAGCAGTCTATTCGTGGCGGCTTCTGTCAAACTCTTGAATCAACATTATGGTAAACACGAATTAAAGATACAAAGAATTTGACTTCTTTTACATTGTTGAATTTTTTTCATTGTAGTTGTAGAACTGAATGTTCTTTGGATTTTTTTTTCTTCTTGTAAAACAAAGAGTTGAAATACGTAGTATAATACTATTGGTTTGTTATTTTACCCCCTTTGACATTGATTATTTGTTGGAAGATGGAATTTCTTGGAAGAAGTAATGAAGTTTGGGAAGGAAACCTTCATTAATTATGGAAGAATTGGAAACCGTATTACGGAAGAATTGAAGTATATTGGCTTGTCATCAATTAGCATCTTTTCCGAAATTAGTTTTTGTTTTTATTTTTTGGGCCCTCTCTTGCGCTGGGCCCTGGGCGGTCGCACCTCCAAACTACCCTCAGGGCCGGGCCTGCATCTAGCTAATTGAAATTCTCACTGCAATATCTACTACCGAAGTTTTTATTGTTTTTTATTTTTTTTGCAAACTTGACTCATGGCAAATGTCGGGTCGGAATGGGCTGGATTGACATGGGTCGGGTTACAATGGGTTGGGCCTAAATGGGTTTTCTCGGGTCTACTTGTGTTATGGTTAACTTTAGGCCGGATGCAAATTGGGTTCGGATTTTGATATTCGGATCTAACTGGGTTGGGACTAAGTTTGAGTCGGTAACACAGCGGGTTGAGTTCGATATGCTCCGTTATAACTTGGTTGGGTTGGTTTTGGATCGGAATGGATCGGTGGGAAGCTTCGATTATGTCTGGTTGAACATGTCGTATTCGGATAGGATGCGGGGGGACCCGTGAGTCGGGTTTGTTTTTGACACCCTTACCGCAACGGTATGGCCATACAACTTCGCTATATTATAGGTTGGCTTCCTTCCCTTAAGGAGCCAAAAACATGCGTACATCAAAATCCTAAAACTAAATTATTGGGTGGGAAATTGGGGTAGGTAACCCCATTCCTAGATTTTTACATTAACTATAGTCTATGGTTAAGTTTCATATATTAAAGGATAATTCACAATTGAGTTACAATTTGAATTATTGAGTTTGTTAGAGTAGCTTCCCGCTTTAATAAGACTTATCCATCAAGTCAATATATTGTAGCGGATTGTCTTGCACTCTTGCTTCTCCTTTATTCTAGCTTAGGTTTAGCTAAGTTTGTTGTGCTACGTTTCTACCTCGTGTATTCTTCCCTATATAATTGTGCTCTCTCTACAATTCAAGAATTGATTATTTATCATGGTATCATGAGCCTTGATCTTTTACGCTTCCGCAATCCCACCTCCCCCTCCCGCCTCTCCTCCTTCCATGGCTACACCATAAATCATGTTCGCCGGCACAACAAGCAATGGTGACCCAAGCTGTTCTCCTTCCTCTCCATGCTTCCTCTACTTATTCTTTAATGCTACACTGTGCACTCTACGACCCTTATTCAATGGCTGCACATTTCATCCTCCCTAGTTTCAACCGTTTTTCCCTCTCCTCCAATGGTGAAAATGAAAAACCCCTACGGTGTGGTCATGAACTTCACAAGCCAAAGTTAGCGGGAAAGCTTCAACCCGATTTTTATTTGGCAATTTTGTAGTCTATTAACAATGAATGCCAAATATCGAACCTCCCAAACCTTTACGGCGAAAAAATCAGCACTATGTAGTTTATCTACCACAAGATGCCAACCCAAACTATAATTAGGCACCAGCATGTAGTTTATCTCGCAAGCAATGCCAATCATACATTTTTAGGCACCATGTAGTTTATCTACCAAGAAAAGCCCATTATAAACCTTCATATAATTTTTTTCTCAAACCTTCCCGGAGTACCATAAAATACTATTTGGCACTATGTAATTTCTCTACCAAGTGTGTCGCCAATTATCACATTCTTTTTTCTCCGCAACCCATATGGAGAAGAGTTCGCTTTAGACTACTATCATCACACACACAAAAAAAGAACTATGTGGAAAGCATTTTTCCAAGAATCATTTTTTTTCATTTAAGCATGAAGCACTTATCTCTAGCTTTTCATTTTGTCCATGACCGGTCCAACTTGGGAAGCTTCGAGTTCCACATATTCTAGGGGATGATTAGTTAGCGGATGCTATGACCAAGCCTCTTGGTTTGGCAAGACTATCCACGTTCTTGCCAAGGTGGTCTAGTCTCGAGACCATCCATCTTGCGAGGGAGATATTAAAGGATAATTCACAATTGATTAACAATTTAAATTATTGAGTTTGGTAAGAGTAGTTTCCCGCTTTCCTTAATTTAATCCTAGTCAATAAGACTTATCCATCAAGTTAATATATTGTTAAGCGACTGTCTTGCTTCTCCTTTATTCTAGCTTTGTTTTAGCTAAGTTTGTTTGTGCTACGTTTCTACCTCTGTATTCTTCCCTATATAACTTGTGCTTTCTACAGCTCAATAGTATTATCAAAAATTGATCATCTATCATCATAATCATTTTTTAGATTGGTAAGGAGTGACGTACTATATCATAACCTCAATGAGTTAATCGACCTTTAGCCCCTTTTTGTTGTATATAGCACTTGTGACAAATAAGTATGACTTGATCTTACGATGTACATGGGCTTCATATTTTGACTTTCTTTTTATCTTTTTGAAGGTCATCTAGGAAATTTGGCTATGGCAATTTGGAGTGACATCCCAAGTAGAAATTATTAGAAAAATTGCAACATAGCATATGGAAAATCTCGAAGATTTTGAAGCTTTTAGGGTTTGTTTGTTCAATGTCGAGATACGCAACAAAAGATATTAACTTCTCCAAAAACACCAGCTTCCTTGGTTGATGCTCGTTGATCCTCCGACAGTTCACACCGTAGATTTTATAGCCTTTCAAAACACATGTTCAGAAAAATCAATCTACCCCCGCGACACCTAGATGATGTTGATGACCACCATAGGTATTTATGTTCAAAAGGTTGGTTGATTTATGTGAGTAGGAAGAATCGTAAAATGACGTTTTTCGATCCCTTCTGCGGTAAAGTCATCCGAGCCACCAAGTGTTCCACTTGAGTTATTTGATCTGCGAGACGAAGATGGAGTTTGGGAAATTGATTATGCATATTTAATCAACTTTGCTAAATTTATTTTCTACGCTAGGCCGTCATCATCATGTGATGATGATTATGCGGTTTGCGATGGTATTCAACAAAGTCCCACAATTGTTGTTTTGGAGACACGGGCAACATAAATGGTGAACACTGCCATCGATTTTGAGTTTTATTGGGTGTTCGATGTTTGTTTTTTTAAAGGAGAATTTTATGCTATTAATCATCGAGAACTAGTTGTGGCATTTGGGAGTGAGATTGCAAATCGTCGACCAAGAATTGTTGCGAGAATTAATTGGTAGTGGTTTTTCTACGAAGGTAATTATAAATGTGTACCTAGTTGCAATAGAAAATACAATGTTGGTAATTCATAGGGACGTGGAATTAGAAATTGGGATGGTTGCGGAGGGGTATTGGACTAAATCTTTCCGAATAATTGAGTTGGATGTTGTGAAAGGGAAAGCCAAGCAAGTTGAGGATATAGGAGACCGAACTATATTTGTAGGCCCGCAACTCGACCTTCTATGTCGAGGCATCATTAGATAAACGTGGTTGTAAAGCTAATTGTATCTATTTTACCGATGACAACTCGAGGCATATAATTCCACTTCAACGGGAGGGGGAGAGATATGGGCATATATAGCTTGACTAAAGGAAAAATTGTTGGCGATTCTATCAAGGTCCCTCACAATTTTTGTTTTGTTACTCCCCGATATGGATGGAAGTTGGAACTCCCTCATTATTAGTTTTATCCTTATCACGGACACGAGGCAAGTGTTTTTTCAACTTTTAGCAAGTACGAAGTCGTAACTTTTACCAAGAGATAAAATGCAATTCTAGACTTATATAGCATATGGTACTACTTCTTGTACTCATTATTTATTTGTCATGGACGTAAAGAACAATATAGTTATACTTTTGGACTATGAATGTGAATTATGTGATTACTAAGCTTTGTTATGATAATTGTGTGGCTAAGTTGAGCTCGTGTTATCTTTGCTCTGAGATCAAACATTAATAACCCGGGTTACCTGACCTTAATCTTGTTAGACCAGAAACTCTTGGGATATTAGGTATCACCTTTAAAGCTTTTACTTTATTGTTTTATTCCTAGTATTTGTTCCCCTATTGCGAATACTTGAATTAATAAAAGAAACTTGTTTCCATTCTTTTTCTCGAGTATTTGTGCAGTATTTTTAAGGACAAATTTGATTAAACTCTCTTTTTCTTTTTTGCAATAATGGGCCATGAGTTGGTTAAGAAGTACAATGAGTGAGTCTAAAAGTGATTGGAGAAGTGAAAAACTAACGAAATCTATAACAATATGTCTGGGTTGCATCAACATTAAAGTTGGTGCCACTTTATATTCCTAACATAATGATTGTGTCATAAATTAGTCCATTCACCATGAAACCTTATTTTTGTGTCATAAAAGTTAATAAATTTAATTTTGATCGTGAAATCCTCTCCTATCTTTGAGAGGAGCACTTTGTTACCCAACGGATAAATTGTTTTGTAGAGATAAACATTATATTAGGAGGATTACAACTTATGATGAATTATTGTTATTTTTAATTTTTTTAAAATTGTCTATTGTATGCGTATTTGTAGGTAATATGCCTACTAGGTAGATGCATTAGTCTCTTATCTTGATGCCTATGACTTTGAATTACATCGAATGAGCAAGTTGATCGATTAGGTATCCTATTAAATATTGTTAGTTGATGACTTTCAATGTGAATATATGATCACATATCATATTTGTTATAGAATGGGGCCTCATTTGAGTGGTAACTAGTAGGAGCCAAAAACCAAAAACACAAACGTTGAGAATGAAAATTGTGAGCACGGGGAGTGGTTTAGGGCCCGAGCTAAGCTTATTTTCATCGGTGCGGATTTGCGGGTCTAAGTTTAACTTTAGATGTTGGAGTTTCCTGGTAATAATACATAAGATTTGACTATCAATTTCTAGTTGGGGTTTGTATAATGAATGTGTGCTGCTATTGCAATTAGGGAACGCTATAAGCGAAGTTGTGAGAGACGAGGGTACACATAAGTTGCTTGAACAGAAAGTGAAAGTTACATATGAATTTCGGTATTTTGCTACTGCGGGTGGCATCATAAATCTAACTAATACTTCTATACAAATTACAATAATACAAATTGATACAAGGATTTGACACTTGATAGCTTGTCGGCACAAAGAGGACTCCAACTCCGAATACCTTCTAAGCCCTTGTTTGGTATGTGATTTTTGGGACTGAAAACAGTTCGCTTAAGTGAATCCATTTGGAAGCTTGTTTGGTGTGAAGCTTGAGTAATTGAATCCGTTTCATTAGGGTAACTATTATCTCTCATTTGTTACCGCTCATATGTCGGCGGAAACAAATCACTTTCCACTATCACTCGCGCACGCTCTACTTCACCTTCCTTCTCTTTCATGCTTCATATGTTGAGCTCCTCGATCTCGCGTAGCCATCTTCAAACGCTCTTTGAAGATGAAATGATTTTGAAAGAACAAAGCCATGCATTCAACAAATTTAAAGCCCCAAATAAAGCGGAGACCAAAAACTTGAAGAACAACGCATCCCCATAAGATGTAATTGTTGAAGAAAGTAGAAAAAATTGAAGAAAACACTAGAGAATTTGATAATTATTTTGAGTTAATTACAATTGAAAATTGATTTAAAGAGGGTTTTCTTGGGTGTGAGGAGAGAGAAAAGGTTCCAACCACGCGCTTGAATCTGGAGATATTGATTTTTGCTTTGCCAATGAAGATGAAGCAATGGAGGTTGTGAGGTAATTAATAAAAGAGGCCAAAGGGTTAACTAGTTTGTTGTCTTTATTTTTAAAATAAGCTGTTTCCATTACATGTCTAAACCAAACAAATTATGCAAGTAACACTAATGGTTTCCATTCCATTCTCTTATCCCTTTCCATTCCACAAACTATACCAAACAAGGGCTAAAATGTTTGCTACATTTGTTCATCATATTATGTGAACTTTATAAGTTCATATGCTTGCAACATATGGTTTGCTCATAGTGTTTGCCCATTGTTTCGTTCATTTCATTCATTCATTCTTACTTACTACGAACGGCGACTTTTTGTTTGTATAGCAGTGAGCTTTACAACCCTAATGGAGGAATATTCCTCTTTCATTACGGAGTCACACGACCATTTAACAAGGCACATGATCCTAGGAAGATTTTACTGAAAAGCCTAACAAGTGGCAGTAGACTATAGGACATGAAATGCATCACTACAGACAAAAAACTCAAGGCCTTTTATGGCTTGATTTTACTCCTACTTCTTTACATATTATATACTAATTCATTGCAATTTGCAATAGCTTAATAGCCCCACAAGTAAAATATCATCAACCAATACAACTATTTGATATTGTAGCTAGTCAGACGCTTTTACCACGATATTAAGGCTCATTTCACTAATTTTCAGAGAATTTCTACTTCTAAGAGCTTTAGAGTTGAAAAGATCATCCAAGCAATACAAGCCAACATTGTATGAATCGTAGCGGGAAAAGAGAAAAAGCAAGTAAAATTAATAAAGGGATCTAAATTTTAATGCAATATTCAAGAAATGAAAATAACAAAGTAGATGATGAGAGACATGCCTGAATTTATTGAAAACACAAGATAATGCTGCCATTGCTTATTAATAGTACTGGAAAGTGGCTACAAGCAGTGAACTTCGTAAGGTTGCTTTTTAGGTAAGTAGGGCTAGCCGTTGGTGGCAAATGAAAGACGAAAATAGCGACTTGAGTGAGCTAGAGAGGGAGAGAGAGAAACGTCTGAAGTCCAAGAAGATTTCCAAAGTAGTCGGATTAAATCGAGAAAACAAAATTAATGAGATTTGAAATCGAATTGGAATCAATCTCTAGAGATAGATTCATAGTAATTTCACAAGATCAAGATGAAAGTTGGAGGTGATTGGTAAGAGACTAGGTAGATAAGGATATAGGGAGTTGGAAACCATAATATTTCAAACGAGAGATATAAGGGAATTTATTTTAATAATTTTATTATTTTGCTAAAAAAAATGGTTAACTATTTTTTGAAACTCCATGAAACTCCTTTGGTAAAGCCATGCAGACCGGCTTTCTAGCGGGGTGGGCTGACCCAGGCCCCAGCCATGGTCTGACGGCTTGGGTGTAGAGGATACGCAAGAGGGGAATCCTGCTCCAATGGAAAGTGGGTCAGTGTGGAGTTCGAAGCTGTGAGCCTGCCTCAAGTCGAAAGGTGAGGTTCCCCACCACCTCCACCAAGCATGCTTGGTTACAGTTGTAGCTGGTGGTGGTCCAAAACTACTTATTATTGTGGGAAGTGCAGAGACGATACAATGGCTAGAACTTTGTGCACAAAGCCATTTAATACAGTGATCACCAACCTTTACAAAATCCTTTCAAAAACTAGATACTATTTAGAAATATTTTATAAAATTAAATAAAATCAACTAGAATTAATTGAATAATTTATTAATTAAAACTTCGATATAAAGTAGTTTCTTTAATGGGCATACTAAAACTAATTAATTAAAACATTTTTGGAAACGGGATATATAAGAAAATGGGATTGAATATGGATTGGACTTGAGCAATATAGAGTTGATTGCAAGCTTGTTCCTGATAATTCTACAGTCCAAACCAACTATGAATCCATCAGGTACTGAATGAGGAGGCAGTTGTGTGTCTACATGTAACTTTTAGAGAACATATCAACTTTTAGGCATTATAATTTTTTAAGCAAACCATATTAACTTCTTTTAGGACCATACTTAACTTTTAGAACACCATAAATTCGGCCTTGTCATCTTCTACTCTTACTCCTCCCCATGCTCACTTCTTCTTGTTATTGCAATATAAAAATGGTGGTAACCACTCTCTCATTATCTTTAGTTCCATGGATCTGGTTTAGAACATGAACAATGACTTATAGAACATATGCTATGAGTTGTAGTTTCCTTCTTAATACCCATAATTTGAACCATATAAGAGCTTAAATTGTAGAAAATAGCTTTCAGTTTATGAACATGTGGTTCCCTGTTTTTGTTTTCTCAGCGTTTAATTCATGATTTATAAGTAATA